>APFE030412185.1:17347-33020 GCA_000404065.3 Pinus taeda | reverse complement strand
CACTCTCACCATGCCAGGGGGTTTATCAGGAAAGAACCCTCAGATCCCAGTAAGTTGCGTGAGCATCCTGAGGTGGTGAACCTCTTCACCCGTGCCAATTGGATGTCCTTTTGTGACAAAATTCAGGGTCATGACGATGAGATAATGGAGGAATTTTTAATGTCCCTGCAACCTAAATCAAAGACATAGGCCACGGTGAATTTAAGAGGGTTGACCCTAAAGCTTACCCCTGAGCTCATTAGTTGAGTTACTGGTCTGCCATTAGGGATACCTTTGAGCAAAGAAGAGAGGGCATTGAGCCAAGCAGCCAAGAAAGCATTCTTTCTACCCAAGGAACATCCTACAGAAGACAATAATGGGGTCCAAAGAGCCATCTTACATCCTCTTTGGAGCGAAGTCAGTTTCCAAATCATGAAATACATTACCTGTGAAGGGAGGTTCAACATTGTCTACGACTATCATTTCAGGTCGCTGAGTGAACTAAGACATGGAATGGATTTACCTCTAGAAAAGAAGTTGAGCATTCCCTATTTTCTTCTGCAATCATTAATTGAATGTGGCACAAAATTGAAGGAAGGGACACCAGATCAATTAGCCCATCATGGGCTCAGCAAACTTTTAGTGGAAGATGCCCTCCACACCTACATTGTCCCCCTCTCTTGGGAGATTTTCTGAAACATGTCCAGTGATGACAATATTCAAATTCTGGTCGAGGAGCTCACCTCATCCAGTAGTGAAGAAGGGGAACACACTGAAGCAGGAGAGAAAGCGAGTGGTAAAGAAACACAGGGAAAACAAACAAAAAATGGACAGAAAGAGGAAAAGGGAAAGGGCCAAATTGCTGAGCCCAAAACAGTGGGAGGAACAATGGCACAAACACCCAGGGAAAAATGATTGCAGAGTAGAGCAGAGAGGACAAAAAAAGTCCAACTAAGGAGTGTCACAACCAAGGCAACCACATAGAAATTAAAAGGAAAGACACATCCAAGTAAGCAGACCGAAATAGTTGGCACAGGACTTTCTACAGGAAGCATGAAAATAGTTGACACGGGACTTTCTACAGGAAGCATGAAAATAGTTGACACAGGACTTTCTACAGGAAGCATGAAAACATAATAGCAAGAGGAGAAATCACCTAAGATTTTGGCTAGGGAGGCAGCAGCTGTGCTGGCTACCTTAAGCACATCTCCAAAACAAAAAGGGAAGCGAAAAAGGGAGCCCTCCATGTACTTTAAGGCAAGAAGGAACACGCGGATAAACGCTGGCAAATCCCAGCCACAGTCAAAGGAACCAATTATGATTGCGGACACCACAGCTAAACAAAAGGAAAAGTCTCCTTCAAAGGCATCCATCACTTATGAACGAGGAAGCCCGCAAATGTCCACCTGGAGAGAAAACATTAAAATGATGGACACAAAGACATCTCTACAGGAGGCTGAGACAATTCTACAGGAAATGTTGGCTAAGCTAAAGGAGACCGAGGAATTGGAAGAAAAGGTAGCTAAATCATCACAGGAGGAAGAAAAGGTTGAGAACGTTTTGGAACCAAGCCCCCAGCCTAGCTTGGGCTCCTACTATAACCTGTTAGAGGCCGGAAAGATAATTCCCCAAAAATTCGTGGTGCCACTTTTCTTTGCACTAGAAGAAGAGAGAGTGAGGACCCACACTTGGATGAAAATCGCCAAGTCCAAGGATGTGGCAGACATAGGTCCCCTGGAAGAACAACTCAAGGAGGCAAGAAAGGAATTGGATATGGTAAGACATGTGGAAAGCAGTTAGCGGGCCAAGATATAGGAAGAAAACGAGCTGCTAAAACACCAGCTACAGTTACAGGGACATTATAAGGAAGACATGCCCCACATCTTGGGAGAACAACGGCAACAGGAAAAGCCCATAGCATACAAAGAAACCACTGATGAATAGCAGAGAAGAGATGGGATGCAGGCTAAAATTGAGGCACTAACTAGACATCTACAGGAAAAGGAATTGCAAGCAGCACAGGAGATACAGTCTCTAAGGCAACAGGTACAAGAGAAGGAAGGCCAATTGGCCTGCATGGCCATCTGGGCAGTAAAGGCCATGCAGTGTAGGCAACCTGCCAAATCATATGCCTTATACCTTAAGGATCAATGGTTGCAGTTCCAGATTAACACCTTGGCCCAAAGGGGCACCACGCCATTTCAAAACTACCATCAATTCATGGCTTTATGTGACAGTAGCTCCTCAAAGAACAAGGTCAAATTATCAGAGTTCTACCTACACAACTTGGCCCTTCCCAACATGAATTTGTGGGACTCCAATGCTGCGGTAGGAGATGTGCAACTTATGGCCATGGCCTCTTGGCTAAATCATGAAGAAAGGAGAGCAGCAGAGGTCTGAAATGTTATGGACAGGGAACTAAAGGAATCACTAATGATCAGAGCAGGGCAGGAGGATCCCTCAACATTAATATATGCCCACCAACACTTGGCCAATAACCCTCAAGCCCTACCATATTACATTGAACAACAAGCTCAATCCATAGTCCATTTTGAGGACATGGAGAGACTATTGGGGGGTAACTGTGTTCATGCTTGCACACGGAAGTGGAACACACTGTCCCACAGCCTAAAAATAAGAGAATACCACTCCCCAACAAGGATGAGGGAGGCCTTGGCAAGAGTACCCCTCTACAAATAGTCCATGCAGAATCTTCAGGCCAACTGGATTGGCCTAAAGTTCAGACCTCCCTTGGTTTTGGGGCTGCTAGAAGGAGTCAAAGAAGAGGAGGAACATGGGCAGTGGGAAGAAGTGGAAAGAAAAGCAGGATTTCATGACCGTAAAGAAGATATCACCTCGGAGGCCTCGGATGTGAGAGAGGTGGTCAAGGCAATCAAGGATGATGAGTTGGATTAGTTGCTTAGAGGATGAGCAACCCATTTAGCGGGGGGGTGATGATGAGCCTCGGAATTGGGTAACTTATTGGGCTCATTTTTCCTAACTGTTCTTCATCAATCCACCATTTTTCATAGTTTATGCATGTTTTTTGAGTATATTTATGTTAGTTGAACGAATGAGAACAGTCACTTGACCAAGAAGGCTAACACGTGGTTATTGCAGATTTTTGGACAAATTTTGGACCAAGGACAAGCAATTATGAGCCAGATGATAGCCAAGCATGAAGGAACAAGGGTGAGGATTCGTAGGAAGGGTGTCTAGCAGGCCACCGAAAAGGATTCCCAAAGGCAGCGGAGCACTTTTGTGTAAAGTGGCTGATCACTGGCAGTTTGAGCAGCCGAGCCCCTTGAGTTAAGGAGGGCTGCTGGAGACCCTTGTAGTGCATAAATAGGAAGGCTTCCAGCCTTTGTACGTTACTTTTTGAATAGTTGTATTTTTCACTATAGTGCTGTTATTTTTTTCAACTCATTTTGTAGCTGCTATTGTACAACTTTCTTTGTGACATGGTTATTTTTGTGTAATGGAAAGCAGTTTCATTTGGCACTAGTTCTAAGATTTTTCTTAGGAGCCTGTAGCTCTTGGAGTTGGGCCCAACCCAAGTTCCAAGGCTTCCTTTGTGTACTGTTATTTGTTTTTAACGTTTTTGCAAAATAATTTCTGTTAAGTAGATTAGAATCTTGCTTGGTTACCTAGATCATTTTGATGATTAAAAAGGATTTTCATGTTTAGATTGATTTGATAGGTTAATAACAGATAATATCTTCAGGAAAAGGCTATCAAGAACCTCTGATCTCACCTCTCCCTCAGTGGGACCATGAGCTGGGACCAAGGTGATCTTGATGCCACCAAAAATGTTGTCTTTGCTTCATCATGCAATTATTAGTGTTAGATTCTCATTTGCAGAAGTTGATACTAGTTGTGGTTACATGCTCAGGTTCAGGATTACTCAGTTTGCATAGCTATTTCACATGATTTCATTGCAAATAAACTTTTGTTCACTTTCTTTGCTATTATTTAGGACATATTAGGTTAAAGTAGCTAGGTCCTTGATTTTCCAAGCCTTTGTTTGTTCAGTTTGAGAAATAACTTGCAGAGCACCTGTAATACCTCTTTATCTACCCATACTCCATCAATCCCACTTTCTCCATCCCCTAACTCAGATTCTTGCCTTGCATCTGCCACATTCTCTCGCTTTGCCCTAATTTCCATATTTTTGTGCAACATTACTCTACCCCTCCTTGAACAAATCCAACCATCCTCACAACTCCTCAACTCCATCCACCAAGTCTTGGACTTCCTCACACCCTTAGCTCACCTCCATACCCACTTCTTCACCTTTCTTTCTCCATCAACCCTCCAAAATGCCCTTTCAGAACATCCCGTAGAAATTACAGAACATCCTATAGAACCCCTGCAGACTTCTTGTAGAAGCTCACGAAAGCAGTTTCTTGGTATTCGAACACTATGAAACTCTCTGGAAGGGTGCTAGGGTCCCCTTAGGCCCTCTTCGAACCTTCCCAATCTCCTGCAAGCATTTCCTCTCGCCAATCCACCTCTGCACAGATAAAAATAGTTAAAGCACATGCATGATAATTCTGACAACTTACTCAAAAGTACAAAAAGATGTTTTTTTTCAAATGTTACTATAAAAATAACTTAGACACATGCATTTTACCTTCCTATAATTCAATGGCATCTATCCCAGTAGCTTTCATCCTCCTCCTTGCATCAGTAGGGCTAGCTAGTAAAATTAGGGTTTGCACTTCCTTTTCGCTTTCCAGTTTCTTTCTGCAAGTAGATTAGCCTCCTTTGATTTAGCTTCCATCCATCAGTTAAAAAGCTTCTTCTCAGAGCTCATAGAAGTTGGCTTAAGCTCCTAGCATACTCGTGCCAGCTGACCAAGTGACAACCACGGCAAGAGATAGTACTTGTGCATACAGCACCATCGCTTCCAAGTTTGTTACGAACTACCAAGTTGATAAAAGTAAAGAAGGGAGTCCTAGGAGTTGCAACATTATTGCTGCAATACTGGAGCCTACCAATACCATGCAATCCAAAATTTTTAGTAGAGAAAATCTTAACTAAACACATAGATAAAAAGAACCATGTACAAATATATAAATACGAGAACAATAGCAAGGGTTTCAGGGCTACTCAAAGTGGTAGATCTGACAAACTTAGAGACGCCTATCTGGCAAGTGTTTGAGAGAGACTCACTCTAATACCACTATTGGAATATGAAGCTCAAAATCAAATATAACTGTTAATGCTACTTCATTAAATATTATACAAATATAAATGCAATATTCACTTCGAAGCCCTAATCACTCAAATTCTTCTAGAACACAATTTGGAAAAATAATGGCATCAAAAACAAAAAATAACAACATAAAAATTATATATTAAATTATGCGTGCTATAGTTTTCATGTTTTCAAGCATGCTAGACATAATCCCCAAGTCCGTTGCCAATGCTACTATTTGTGCATTTCCTATGTGTTATCCATGTGAAAAAATAACAAACATATTTTAACGATATAAATATGAATCGACCTGTCACCTTGTAGGGTTTAAATCATGACCTTGTTTATACAATTGTCACATCTTACCAACTCAACTACCTTGGTGTAGCTTGTAATTCCATGCTTAATGATTATTTTATTATAATAGTCAAACTCCAAATTAGGCAAGACCATTACCATGTCAAACCTTGCCTATGGTTTTCCTGTTGATCCATATTTGTATGCAAATAGTAATCTGCGGCTTATATCAATCTTCCCCTGTTATATATGCATACAAAGATAGAGCCACCATGACGTTTCTAGAAACATATCACATGAACAATCCTCTTTGGCTTGTTGTAACTAAAGAAAAGTTTCACATATATATACATGGTGAGAGGCACCATGGCTTTGCTGAAACCTATTACATGAACAATCCTTTGTGGCTTGTTGTAACAAAGTTGAAGATGCCAATATCTATATATGTTTCATGAGATCATGCGACCATGGCTAATTTTATGTCTATAGGTTCCACCAATAGAATACATTCAATGCCAATCCTCAAAAATATAATTAATCTTTATTTATACTTGTTTGAATAATTGTGTGTTTCGTAGAAATGGATCAGCCCTTATATTTATAGTATGCAAGTGCTCCCAGGGGTTGGGTCAAGCTCACAACAGGATACATCATTTTTGGCTTACAAGCTAGAGGCTCACCCATTGTAAAACATATAAAGCTCACCATGCCACCCTTCTCAAGATTCCAAGAAAACGTAGTTTAGGGCCTTAAAATGGCTCCAAAAGTTTAGGACACGAAAAACTGCCAAAAATAGTAAATTGTGCTACAATTAAGGAAACTAAAAGAAACAATGGTGGGGGTCCAAGTGGAATAGGTGGATGGCCACCAATATCCACCTGGATCATATAAAGAGAGAATGATGAGACGAAAAGGGCATCTCATCATGGGGTAGTGTGATTCTTGCATGGAGGTACCTCACAAAGAAATACACATGGAATAGATGCAATAGTGAAAGAAGACACCATGCAATACAAAATGTTTAGTAGGGAAAAACTTAACTACTCACGTAGATAAAAACAACCATGTAGAAATGTTTGAAATACAAGAACAAATGGCCAAGGGTTTGTAGTCTACTCAGATTGGTAGATTTGACAAACTGAGAGAGGCCGATATGGCAAGTGTTTTAGAGAGACTCGCTTGAATACCACTATCAAAATATGAAACTCAAAATGAAAGATAAGCATTTGTCTTTTCATTAAATATTATACAAATATAAATACAATATTATGACCATTTGATTCATCATTCAAGAGCTCTTAGACTCCATATGATGGTTCATATTCCACATCATAACCTTAATGGACTAGGTGTCGAACACCTTCAATAATTTCAAATTCCAAACCCTTGGTTTCTAACATATGAAATTGGAAAATATTCTCAGTGTAAAATGCGATGATTATTAACTAACTAATAATTTATATTTTATTTTATGAAAAAAATATTTTTAAAGTGTTTTTTAAGTAGAAAATAATGTATTTAAGTGTTGGCCCAAAGGTTGCACTCAAAAGGTAGGGTGAATCAATGCGAGAGAATTTTATCATTTCATAACTTTTTCTAGTCATTCAATCATGTAGGATTGAAGGATAACCATAATCATCAAATCATCATAAAAAGTAATCCATTATAAAGCTAGTATCACATCAATAACACATCATCACATCACAAGGGACACAAGATTTTTACATGGAAACCCATAAGGGAGAAATCCATAAATCCTTCTTCTTATTTATCTTCAATTCATTACATATATTTGTAGGCTACAACATGATAGAGGAAAGTACCCCCAATAAATGTAACCTACCACTTACAGTAGGCTAAAACCTATCTAACATACCAACCTCAAAAGAATGCAAGTAGTTACTTACTATAGAATACAACCTTATTGAGGGTCCAACTTAATGACAAATGGGATCCAATATGCTTTAGGATCCAACTTGATTGAGGCTTCATTTTGATTGAGGATTCTTTTTTATTGAGGATTCAACTATGATGGAGGCTCCAAAATCCTCCTTCAATTTCCTTGTGGACCTCTATTTCATATCATTTTCAAACTATATCTATTTCCATTATATATCACTAATGTAAAAGTAGACTCCAAAACCTATAATTTATGTCATTGTGAAGTTCACAATCACTACCAAAACCTACAAGCACTTCCACCACTACATGTGGGCTTCATTCAATGAACCTATGACATATCATGTGTATTTGTGGAATACTAAACAATACCCTTAATTTGAGTACAAATTGGAAAATAACTCTAAAAGAAATAAATTAACCTTCTACCAATACAAACCCCATAAACCTTCCCAATTTAGGAAACCCATACTTTCACTAGATATTGTAGATATCTATTTTTTCATTAAAAAATTTTGTACACCTTAATAGTTTTTCATTAACTTTGAGCTCCATTTTTTATACCTGCCAATATAAAAATCGTAACCCCCTATTATATGCTCAATATAATATGTTAATTTTTCCTCAATATATATCCCCTAATATGAACACACACGGTATGGTATTTCTCCCCCAATGAAGCTATATCATGCACCTTTTTCACTGTAATCACTTTTAACACAACTACTATCATGAATTATAAATACTGCCATAAACTATCATAAAAACAACTATAAGTAGTTTTCAAGTTGTTTCCCATACTCTGCTTCTACAAGTTTATCAACTTTGTCACCCAATTCCCTTGTCAGAACCTAGTTTCACTATGAATTCAAAAAGATTACAACTTGGTTATACCCCCTCAAAACATACAAAATGCATTATAGTTTTCAAACTAGTGTCAAAATGGCATCACACTCTCTTGTTAGATTCACTTCTAAGACCTAATCACTCAAATTCTTCTAGAACTCAATTGGGAAAAATAATGGCATCAAAAACCAAAAATAACCATATAAAACTATATAATAAATTATGTGTGCTATAGTTTTCATGTTTTTAGGCATGCTAAACAGAATACCCAAGTCTGTCGCTAATGCTACTATTTGTGCACTTCTTATGTGTTATCCATGTGAAAAAATAACCAACATATTTTAATGATAAAAATATGAACTAACATGTCACCTTCAGGGATTGAACCCATGACCTTGTGTATACAAATTCTCACATCTTACCAACTCATCTACCTTGCTGTAGCTTGTAATTTTATGCTTAATGATTCTCTTATTATAATAGTTTCAACTCCAAACTAGGCAAGACCATTACCACACCAAACCTTCCTTATGTTTTTCATGTTGATCCATATCTCTATGAAAATAGTAATCTACAACTTATATCAACCTTCCCTTATTATATATGCGGAAAAAGATAAAGCCACCATGACTTTGCTAGCAGCATCTCACATGAACGATCCTCTTTGTGTTGTTGTAACTAAACAAAATTTTCCCATATATATACATAGTTAGAGGCACCATGGCTTTGATGGAAACCTCTTACATCAATCGTCCTTTGTTGTTTCTTGTAACAAATTAGAAGATGTCAATATCTATATATTTATGACAATATTGTTCCACCATGGCTAATTTTATGTCTATATGTTCTACCAATAGAATACATTCAATGCTAGACCTCACAAAAAATAATTGATCTTTCTGTATACTTGCTTGAATAATTGTGTGTTTTGGAGAAATCAATAATCTCTTATATTTATAGTATGCGAGTGGTACTAGGGGTTGGGTCAAGATAACCACAAGCCACATCATTTTGGGCTTAGAAGTTAGAGGCTTACCCATTGGAAAATATATAAGGATGACCATTTGACCCTTCTCAAGATTCCATATGACCAAGAATTGGACCAACATTAGCACCTTTCTTATTTTTGCCCCATATGACCATGTTATTGCCCCATGTGAATTGAGGTCATTAATAATTCACATGATCATGTCAACATTAAATCATCATAAAATGTGGTAGTTCTTGAGGGGTGCTACATGTCACATATTTTTAGAATTTCCACTAACCAAAGTGTGCCAAATCTCCTTACCATGTGGCAACCTCTAGTGGTGAAACATAACTGCGATGACATCATCTAATGAGATGTTGAGCTATTTTTTCTATTGACTATGCAAGAGTGTAATGTGTCATTCGTCCAATAGATCCATGTCACCATCATGTGAAATGTTGTCATGTGTTGTCATTCAATTGGGTTTATACAACTAGTTAAACATCGTGTAACTTTAACATGATGTGTTTGTTGAAATGTTGTGGGTGTTATTGATTGGATTAAGAGTTGCACACCACTTGAAATCATTCAATATTGTGCATTCTTAGTTGTGTTGTTCCTAATAATGCACATTGATCTAAAGAATGGCACCATTATTGGTTGTGTTGTTCTCAAGAATGGCAATGATTTCCTCCTAGGTGGTAGTCGGGGTTAGTCCCTAACTGGCCACCCCTTGTCTTCTCTCTGTGACTTAATGGTCCCTATGGAATATGGCTATTCTCCTCTAGCCGTAAACATTATTTTTCCTCTTCCTCCCATTAAGCCTTCTTCGTTGATGATTCCAGAAATAGGGAAGCATTTTCATAAATCCACTGCTCCGTCAAGTGGTTACAATATCCTAGTTGTAGGTATGAATGTTGAAATTTATCATGTGGTTTTTTCCACTATATTCTTTGGGATTATTCCCTATTCTAAAGTGGCTTCATCCTACGAAGTCATCAGGGTTCTTCCTTTTGCCCCTTTACCTTTTTGCAACATTGTGAAGACTACTTCTTGTAGTCTTCCAATAGGGCCGCCTCCTCCCTCTGCTCATGACACTCTAAAACTAGTTTATGGATTCCTCTCATATATGATTGTAGTTTTCTAAGTTCCCATGATTGAGGTTCCTGTAGTAGTTGAGGCACTTTATAAGGCAATTTTTTTTCCAGGAGTCGATTCATTTACAGGTTCAATGGTTTGTGGCCAAGGCTCATTGATCTTCATTATTGGATTTTCAAGAAGTGGAAACCTCTAATTTATAATGTTTTGAAGATCTACCCACTGGTGATAGGTTTTTTTATTGTTGTATTTGACAAACTTGAAGAAATAACTTTAATTTCTAGCTCTGGTCTATGTTTTTTGGGTAGCATAAGGATCTCTATGTAGCCTTGGTTTCCCTCTTTCAAACCCCTCATAGCTTCAATAACTATTTCTCCAACTTGGTTAAGGCTCCCTAATAGGAATCACGCTTCATTGACTTCAATTGGTAATGCTTTATGCAAATTCTATTGTTGAGGTGATGATAACAAAATCTACCTGAAGCCCACATATGTGAGACATATGCTAGCATATGTGTCGAAATGGATTTTAGTAAAGGTTTTCCAGCTGAAATTAAGTTAACAGTTCCTGGATATATTTCAATACAAAAATTAGACTACGCAAATATCTCCTTTCATTGTAGAGCCTACTACTAGACTAACCATTCTCTAAATCATGTCCCAAAGTTGGGAAGAATAAAGCTAAGAATATGAGTCATAAAACCTTTTAGTGGTGTTGAAAAATGTAGCTTTAGTTGGTATTTTCATTGGCATATTATTGGAGACAATTAAAATTTTATTCTTGTTAAGTTGGCTTCCTAAAATATTAGGTCAGGTCCATGGTATAAAAGGTGGCTTTTCAAGGGTCATGACCTTCACATTGACCACTCTAAATAGAGCAAAGTTGGATGTCATTTGGTATCAACTATTACATAAAAAAAACATGGTCTCAAAGCTAAGGTGATGAAGAAGGAAGTCTAAAGGTCACAACCTTTTGGCATATTTACAATAGTTACACATAAAGGTCTATCACATTCAGTAATGTCCAAATATTACATTTTTCTGAGGTCTACTTTGTTATTCAATGTCCAAGATCAAACAATCAGTTTGAATCTTTGTAACATGATCTAAAATTATGAGACATCCAATCTACTATATCAAATATAATGTGGTGATATTTTTGAGTTCTGCAATATCAACTGTAGGATTGTATCTTTAAGCAAGGAAGAATGCATATTTAAGAGTGATGGTCTAAAATTGCCACAGGCTTGAGAGCTCCATCTAAGATAGAGAAGAAACCCTTTCTCTTATGACTGCATGAATTTTGATTGCAGACCGAAAGGGACAATCTTATGTGCATATGAGCCAAAGTAGATGATTATTGTTCTGGAATATCTCTTGTATAATTCCCTACAGAGATCAGATTCAGACTATGGCTTGCATTCTATAGTGATCGTATTCACACTCTTTTTATCTCTAAAGTTCGCATCAATTGTAGCTCATACAATATCACTGTGATCATAATTGTTCTATTTTCCGCATTAGGTTTGTTGTGAAAACCTTATCTTTTAGCATCACTGCCTTCTGTGTGGCTCACATTGTTGCTGATCATATTGTAGATCATCATCTTCGGTTATGATATTCGGGGATATCTGGTATATATGTAAATAATAATAATGCCATGAATTGATATTCACTTTCTGTTTAGTAAATAATAATGCCATGAATTGATATTCATCAGACGACAATAATTGAAACCTGAATGAATGGATTTATAAAATTCTGTGCCTGTGCCTGTGCCTGTGCTGTGTTGTGAATAAGTACCTTGCTTCAATGGATTTATTGAATTCTGTGCTGTGTTGTGAATAAGTACAGGTGGAGTGACATCCATGGATCCGTTTTTGGAGAAATTCTTCCCCTTAGTGTACCACAGGAAGCATTATGAAAATGACCATGATACCGATTACTGCAAGTACAACAACCAAGGCCTGGCTATGTTCACCTCGTCCCTCTACGTTGCAGGCCTTGTTGCGTCGCTGATTGCGTCTTCTATGACGAGGAAATATGGACGCAAGGCCACTATTATCAGCGGAGGTACCAGTTTCATCGTAGGCGCTTCTCTGAACGCCAGTGCCGTGAATTTGGCAATGCTCATTTTTGGGCGCATTATGCTTGGTGTCGGAATTGGCTTCGCAAATCAGGTAAATAAAATTAGCTAGATTAGATTTGCGGGCAACCAATGATTTGGTCGTTTGTCTTTGAAATTCAACTTAGAAGGACTCGGGATTCCAGTTCCACTTAGAATGACTTGGGTAACCTAACCTACACAGAAGTTTTAGTCTGAGCTTTTAGAACGAACCAATTGGGTTTGCATTAGACTTTTTTAATAATAGTTTGGATCTGAATCATGACGTGGGAACTTTTTTAATAATAGTTTGGCCGATTCCAAGGACTTGGGTTTGCACTTGCAGGGTTTTTTATTAGTTCGAATTTGAATTTGAATTTGAATGAATTAATGGGTTGACAGATTTTTCTTTTTTGTTTCAAGGCCGTTCCTCTGTACCTGTCAGAGCTGGCTCCTCCAAAACTCCGTGGAGGACTCAATATGTTGTTCCAATTGGCCACAACACTTGGGATTTTCACAGCAAATTTGGTTAATTACGGCACTCAGAACATAACACCGTGGGGATGGCGTCTTTCTCTGGGTTTGGCTGCTGTTCCTGCACTTTTGATGACAGTTGGAGGGATGTTCCTTCCTGAGACTCCCAACAGTCTGATAGAACGTGGCCGTCTAGGCGAAGGGCGTGCTATCAAGCATGTAGATGCAGAGTATCAAGATATGGTGGATGCCAGTGAATTGGCTAACGCCATCGAACATCCATTCAGAAATATTTTTGAGAGGAGGAATCGGCCACAGCTAGTGATGGCCATCTGGATGCCCATGTTTCAGATCTTGACTGGAATCAATTCCATATTGTTCTATGCCCCTGTTCTTTTCGGCACTTTGGGCTTTGGTGCAAAGGCTTCCCTCTATTCCTCCGTTTTGACCGGAGCTGTTCTTTTTCTTTCCGCCCTTCTATCAATTGCAACTGTTGACAAGTGGGGGCGCAGAACCTTGCCACTTGGTGGCGGCATTATGATGATACTATGTCAGGTATGAGAGAGGGTACGCACGTGCGTTTTTTATTTATTTTTTGTTGCATCTGGTTTTTGTATACATCAACTTTCAGTTGGTGTAACCAAGGCTTCCAACATAACATGCCCAGCAGCAGATTATGGACAGAGTTTTGGCCTCTCTTTTTTCGCATTCTTGCTGCTTTGCTTTCTGTTGGCTTCATCACTAACAATATTATCTTATTTTTTTCGCAGGTTGTTGTTGGCATAGTCTTGGCCCTAACGTTTGGAGGAGACCAACAACTATCCAAAGGATTCTCAGCATTGTTGGTAGCAGCCATCTGTTTATTTGTGGCTGCATTTGGGTGGTCATGGGGTCCTCTTGGATGGACTGTGCCCAGTGAAATTTTCCCACTGGAAACCCGCTCTGCTGGACAGGCCATAACTGTCTCTGTAAACCTCCTCTTCACATTTGCAATTGCACAATCCTTCCTATATCTTTTATGTACGTTCAAGTACGGGATTTTCCTCTTCTTTGCAGGCTGGTTTTTTATCATGACTGCCTTTGTATACTTCTTCCTGCCTGAGACTAAGGGTGTGCCCATTGAAGAAATGATTCTTCAATGGAGAAAGCACTGGTTTTGGAAGAAAATCGTTCCATGTATGGATGAGGAGGTGATCAAAAGGCCATATGTGTGATTGAAATCAAGAACACTAATTTCATTTGAGAGTTTGACTCTTTTAATCTGTTGAGATTTTCTGTTTGGAGCAAAATAGGAAAAATCTCAGCTGATGACAACAATAGAAATTCAGTTCCTAGATTAGCTCCAGGTTGTTGGGAGGGAGTTAATGCCTCCTATATTTGATGTGAGTGAGTTAATGGGGCTGTTAGATTCTCTATGCTATATAACAGGCAACCATTCGGATGGTTTGCTAAGAGGGTGAGAGTTTTATGAGGTTTTCATTATGTAATCCCTGTTTGATTAATAAACTCCTGATGCCTATGTTTGGTGCACGTAGCCCAGATTGGTTGGGTGAACCACGTTAAATACTGTGTCATATGTGCTTGATATTCTGCTGTGTGTTTATTATGTTTAATTTTGATGTGCCTCTGGACCAACAATTGGTATCAGAGCACGTTGGAGGAGCGGCACAGCTCAAGGTGGAGCGCTCGCTGTGCTGGTGCTGCGTGGAGCTGCTGGTGCGCTGAGTAAAATTTGCGTGGAGGTGTGAAGCGCTGTGCGGAGGACAGACTCCAGGAGTTTTAAATTGTTTGGAAGTGTTGTGCGTAGGACAGCAGGACTCCAGGCACACGTTTTTTTTGGTTTAAAAATTGTGCTGACAGTGCACAGAACTGGTATGTGTTTGAGTGAACACTGTTTACCAAACCTGCGTGATGCGCTACATGTTGGACTTGCGTATTGTGAACCTACTGCTGCTCAAACAAGTGGAACTGCGACTGTGGTGCCAAAACCGTGAAGTGTTAATCGCTGTGGACCTGCGTGAGCGCTGATATACCTGGAGTACTGCGTATGGTTTTTTGGATTGTTGCGTGGGAGTCCAATTCATTGTTATCTTCGGCGTGAATTCATTTGGAGTGAAGGGTGAGTGTCACTGCCAAATTGGTTCTAAGCTTCACGGTATTTGTTTTGTTGTTTTGGATTAAGGCAATAAAATAAACGTTTCTATTACTCCCGTCCGCCATTTTTTGGTTGTTAAGATATAAACATATATTATACCCTTATGCATATGGTGGATTAATATGTTATATGGGTGAATGCATATGGTGGATTAATATGTTATATGGGTGAACGCATATGGTGGTAATATGTTATATGGGTGAACGAATATGGTGGGGTGGAGGTATAATGTCATTAAAGTTTATGGAAATTCGGCTTTTATTTGCATTTTATATTAGAGTGGAATTTGGTATATAATGGAAGTTTCATGCATTGCGAATTTTCTAAAACAAAAAAATCAACCAAATTCTAAATCAATAAAGACATCGAAGTAATATAAGTGCAAAGGGCAGATTTTTTTTTTAAGGCAAAGGCAGAAAGGCATAGGCAATTTTTTTTAAATTGCTGGTATTTAAATTATTGGTTTTGGAGATTATTGTGTTTTTTGATACAAATGGCTTAAACTCAAAGTGCCCGGTTTGAAATTGAGAAATTTAATGGCAAGAATAATTTTGAGATCTGGAAGGTAAAAATGCATGATTTACTTGTCCAACATGGTGTGGCAAAGGCGTTGTTGGGCAAGGCCAACGCCTTCAACATCACAGATAGTGAG
>APFE030412185.1:0-13523 GCA_000404065.3 Pinus taeda | reverse complement strand
CAACCATTCGGATGGTTTGCTAAGAGGGTGAGAGTTTTATGAGGTTTTCATTATGTAATCTCCTGTTTGATTAATAAAATCCTGATGCCTATGTTTGGTGGACTAGCCCAAATTGGTTGGGTGAACCACGTTAAACACTGTGTCATATGTGCTTGATATTCTGCTGTGTGTTTATTATGTTTAATTTTGCTGTGCCTCTGGATCAACATAATCTAATTTATTGTAATTTACAAATTTATTTTAAGATTTATTTCCACAACCTATCATATATCTAAAATCTCATCTGAGTAGTTTCTTTTCTTTTATATATGCTGAAAATCTGCATATCCATGTAACAGTTCAGTATATGTATAAAATGATACACATCGAAATACTTTTATATATGCACGGGCAGGCACTTTTATATTTGAGCATTTATAAAAATACCTCTAAATATAAGTGAAGGATTAAAAATGCATGTGCCAATGTGGAAGCACATATGTATATGTGTGAATTGCTGTGGAATTGCTTTTATGCAACATATATGTAAATTGTGATTCATTATAGAGATATAAACGGATGCACTTTCATATATGTGTGAAATGTTTCTATACTCTCATATATGTGTGAAATGTTTCTATATATATATTAAATTTTTTTGTATTTATATTTATATGAAAACATTTATATATATATACAATGTATATATGTAAATAAAAATATTATTTTATATAAACACCAAAGAATTTTTCTTGCATATATATGGAAGCATTTTCATGTGTGATTGCATATATGTATATATATGACTTCTATGTATGCACATATTTGATACATGTCATGCTTATTTGATATATGACTTCTACGTATGCACATATCTGACACAATGAGGGTTTTGGTTGTGAGCCTGCTACCCAAGTGCCTCGAGGCATAGTTAAGAGGGGGCCAAAATGGGATACCCCTGACATGCATGGGGATTTGAACCTTCAGGATATTAATGGCATAACATTTGGATATGGAAGGCTAGGGCCTACACTTCATGCGACAGAGAAGGAAGGAAATAAGAGTCCGGGCAAAACACCCTCCGAATCTAATGAAAATGCGATAGGAGAATGTTTCTCTAGAATTCTTGGGTTGCAGTCTCATCCTAGATTCCATAATGAAGTTACCTATTTTTTGTCTATTTTTAGCTATTAAGATATCTGGCAACCGAATCAATCACATAAAAATATTAGTTTTCGACATATTTCGAACCATCCAATATGGTTCATCATCATGACATGTGTTTTACAGGAAACAATTTACAATGAAAATCCCATTTTTGGATGCACAATTGGATAGAATATTAAAATATTCGAAGCAAATTCCTCTAATAGAGCCATCATAATGTACAAAAAATGTCCTATCTACTTCAATGTTGGAGGGCACCAAGGCCTTCACTTTAGATCCCAACCCATCAAGTATCTAGTGAATGGATATACCTCAATACCATATTATTTAATTATATCCACACATTTAGTCATTGTCACTCTACCCTATTTGTCCAAAAGAACAAGGCACAAATTTCCATCAACATAAAGAGTCTGATCAAGCTTCTTCCTTGTAATTTCATCCAAGAACAGTAGGGAAATCCATGGCATGGTCTGGTGGTATTTCTTAAATGACTTCTTATTACAATTTGCATAAATGACTATTTCTCAAAGTCATCTTTATCTAATTATTTCAAATATATTTCATACAAAACAAAGGTGAATTACCAACATCAAGGGGATCAATGGGCAGAGAAGTATAGACCCAATTATTTTCCATCATTTTCCACTTCTATTGTATTCAAAGAACGAGTTTGAATCTTCTTTATTCTTTGATTTCCTAAGAATGTATAAATCTCATATTATGCTCATATTCAAAATGAGCCAAAAACCTTCTTAGGAAAATGTGAACCACAGGTGAGGAGTTTTCATGGGAATACTCAAGGTTGCATTTCTATTTAAGCAGAAAAGTGAGCCCAAAACTTGACCTTGTTGGTTGAGATGAATGGTGGAATTAAGAGATGGTTTTCTAAGAAACTACCCTCCTCAACATCCTCCTCTCCTCCGGCATCGTCATGTCTTCCCTCAAATAATGTCTGACATTCCACATGTTGTTTAGAGAATTTTCGACGAAATCACATAATTAATCATTTGTCGACGTGTTTCGAACCAACTAGTGTGATGAACCACACTAGTTGGTTCGAAACGCATCAACAAATGATTGATTATGTGATTTCGCCGAAAATTCTCTAAACAATGTTATGGATCACAGAAGTCTAAATTCCTTAATAAATTCCACATGTTCTTTCCCTCACACTAAAATTTTACTTTTGCCTACAATGTGTTAATGGTGTACAATCAGTTTATGTTGATTTCAATGTCTAGTTTTAGGTCTCCAATGAGGGCACCTACATAGACAAGTGTTCTTTTAAAATCCACCAATATATTTGGTTATAGGAGGAATAAGGAGACAACAATAAGAACTTGAAGTCAAAGAAACTCCACCACTTCCCAATAAGATCATATCAATTGTGACTATGATACTAAACATCATGTTCTAGGAAAAATACACATTCCAATAGACTGGCCATCATTAGCGTAGAAAATAATCATGAATTATGACAAGTCTAAAGCGTCCAAATTTGAGCTCTTACAAGCAAAATAATTGAGCTCCCACGAGCCGAAGAAACTCAATGACTCCATGATATTTCGATTAAGTTGTAAGTGGTTAGGTAGAGAGCACCAACTCCTCCATTAAACATAAAGAGCACAAAATTTTTGATAGCGATGTAATGCAAAAGAATGTTACATAACGATTGAGGCATCATTGAAAGTTCCTTCCGTGGGATGTCATTCAGGTTTGGATTCTTCTTCTTGATATCCAATAATTGAATGACCCACTAGTTAGGAATCATCTATGGCATATGATGTTGCACATCAAATGTCTAAAGCTTAGCTCCATTGAATGCAACTAAACCCATGGAGGTGGCGACTATCAATTTTGATCCTCACATGAACAACTAAGGAAATTTTTATGTACATTACCATGGGACCAAAATAAGAATGTAAAGCTCAAGCTCCCACCTTGCATATTAAAAGCAAAAATCCTTGCAATATCTATGGAAATAGAAAAAGGCAAGCAATTTGGTTGTTGGCTGGAATACTGATTGCATAGAAAGATATTGTATTTGACATCTCAAATTCATTTAGAATCGAGGGATTGGGAGAAAAAGAAATAGCCACAAATTTTGACAATATTTGCAATGGATAATAAACTGATGTTTCATGTTCAAGTGTTGGTGTGGCTTATGTTTGACATCATATATTTGCTTATCAGTTGTTCAAAATTTGATTTTTATAAGATGGACAATGGTTCTGTAAATGTAATATTATAGTAAAAATATGCTACAAAGAGAGAAAGATTATGGGAAAAGAGAATCTCATCATGGGCTAGTGGGATTCTTACGTGGAGATACTACACAGAGAAACGTGCATGGGAGAGATGCAATAGTGCAAGAAGGTACCAGGCAATCCAAAATGTTTGGTAGAGAAAAACTTAACTCTACACACTGTTAGTATGAAAATTATTATTAGATGTACCAAAAATGGTTCACTTAAGTTGTTGGTGACATGTATCCCTAACAATCGAAAATCGATGCTTTTATGTTTCAAATATACAATAAAACATGAGAAAACCCTGCAACAAATATATGATGCAAACCCAAAACATATAACATGAGAAAATTAAAGTGCAATAAAGCAATGGAGGACTCAAATGAATAATGATTTTATTAATACACCTAGTGAGGAATATTTACAACATGGATTTGTCAACCTCCATCCGTGGGATGGGTTATTTTACATCTTGTGCTTCAACCATGTGTTTCTCTCTCAGAATATGCAAAAAACCCAAAAGAAAGTTGGAACTCAAATGGGAGCTCGAATGTTATGACATGATAATGGTGATGATGATAATGATCATGGTGAAGAATGAATGGAAAAACCTCTATTTGTAACAAAGTATTGATCCAAATTAGGAATTAGAAAATAGTAAAATATTATTGATTAAATAAAAAAAAAATTGTTGTGAATACTTTATTATAGTTTTGAGAGGGAAAAGATATTAAAAATGTTCAGATATATTTATTTAGAAAGTGGTTGAAGTAATTATCAAATAAAAATGATTTATTAATCTCTTTGTGAGAACTAAGAAATGTGTGAATTTGAAACAATTTTTAAATAATTGTTTAACAATTATCTCAATAGTAAAACTAGGAATAATAAATAAATAATTATTCATTTAATTATTCCAAGGTGATTAAGTCATATGTGGCAAGAAATGTTTATCAAATGTTCTTTATATACAACTTGAGTGGACCTAATGGTTAAAAGCATGTGTTTCCTACTAAGAGGTCACAGGTTCGAAACCAGAGGGCAGTAGACTATGTATGCCTTTGTAGACTTAGCAGTCAAATGGTGGGTACCTTGTCCCACAAATAATGGGGTCTCATACACCAATGATGTCTGGCTTGGACATGACCTTAAAATTGGATTATTATTATTATTATTATTATTATTATTATTATTATTATTATTTCTAAAGAGAAGTAAATAAATAATGATTTATTTAATTATTCTCATGGGGATTTTCGAATTTTAATGAGAAATAATTTAGTAAAATTAGTTTACTAAATTATTTACTATGGTGAAAGTGAATTTACCATGCTAAAATTAATCTTACATGGTGTATTTTGATCTACCTAGTGAGAAACGAGTAGGTGATCATTTTTTGGATGATAACAGATTGCCCCCCAACATAAGGGTGTTAAGAGAAAATCATATGACCGAAATACATTGTAGGTTCCAATTTCATGAGACAATGAAGGAGAGAGAGAGAGAGAGAGAGAGAGAGAGAGAGAGAGAGAGATGAGGCGAGACAAAGAAGGACTAGTAATGTATGGGACGAGACCTACTAATGTGATATACATCTCCTTTTATTTTGGAGTACACAATCTGAAATGGGATGGGGAGCCATATTGATACTCACCGAGATAACTGAGTACAATTAATAATGGAGTGCTCAACAATGTGGTTCTGAGAAAAAAAGTACATGCTATAATGAGTCACATACACATAATGTGCCTAGAAAAACATAAGACATGACTAAATATAATAACCTTTGTTGATCTGAGTATATGATGCATAATTCCCCTCAAGCTAACATGGTGAGTGAGGATGATAACCAAAGAAGCTCTACTGACCAAGAAATGTATCTAAAGATCTTAATGAGTGATTTGAGGGAGACATGCATGTTGTGGGCTTTGCAGGTGACAAAAATTGAGCCAGTGAAATCTATGAAACGACATCTGAGGTTGGATCATGAGTTGCTGACATTTGGGCATGTGGGGGGATATTTCAAGGGCCACCCCCTCATGAAGTCTAAAACATCTCACACACTCGTGGGAAAGGATATTAAGATTTGTTGGATCACTGGACGATGAATTGTATGATTCTTGATCGTGCAATAATGAGTTAGAGTTGAGCACACAAGGACCAATGAATTTAAAGGGAGATGGGGATTCCCTTTTCTTGATCTAAGGGACCGAACAATGATGAAATATGGAACCAAGGTAAACCACCATCTAGACCTCTCAACTTGAATAGATGTGCTAAAGTCGATAGAAGAGGGGTTCGTCGGAGTTGAGGGAATGAGGAATCCTCAACAAAGGCATGGGGATCATAGGAATGTGACTAATAGACTGACACTAGGGATGATGATGGAGGGAAAATATAAGTGATGGACTCACAACCTCCCTTGTCAGATCATATTATGCATGGTTGACCTTACAACAGTTGACGTGATTCCAGAGGGGATGGTTAATTACTCAGATGGAGGCTTTTCAAAGATAGGTTAGTATAGATGAGGCTAAATATGAGTCAAATTGGATGAATACGATGTCGCAATGGATGACGTACTGTAACAGGAGATGATGGGACTCTAAAAAGATTCCATGGATGTAAGGGTGACTTGTCTCTGATGCTATGAACAAGGGTGACTCGATGATGCTGCCACATGGCAGAGGCCCAAAGTTGACTATAAAAATATGAGTAAATAATGGTTACTCATGAATAAATTTATACATGAGTCAAAAAATGCAAAGGTAAAGTGGTACTAGACTATAGGAAACTCATATGAAGAAATTTGATTTTGGCATGAAGAAAAGTGACACCTCTTCGAAAAATGGCTTCCTGGTGAAGTTTCAAATTACCAAAAAATGAAGAGAGACCCATTATAGAGCTCAATGAGAGATTTCTAATGGTGATGACCATTCATCAAACCGAGCTACAGTTTAGCCGCAATGGGTGACAAAAAAACTAGGGTTTTTCCTATTAAGGGGCTTCTTAACCCCAAATCCAATTCATTTGCACATTAAGCTATTGGAGAATGTCTAGAGGAGGAGAATGCCCTGAATCTTAGTGAGCTCTAAGTGGACAAATGGACAATCAAAATTCAGATCTATGACTTTCAAGTAGGTGGTCTTGTCTAAAGATGGCCTTAATGCTTCTTGGAAGTATGGTTCCTAGTGAACAATCAAGGTAATAAAGGAATATGGGAATGAAATACTACATAAATTATAGGATCATCCTGTCCCACCAAGTCAAACATGGAGACCAAGTGGTAAGAGATTCGGGTCTGGGTGTGACAAAGGACCCTTCTAGGACCTTTTACATTTGTGATGTGTTAAATTGCATTTTTAAAAGAACATAAATGAATACATCTACATGTTGTAAAGAAGAGGAACATGACAATCATCAGCAACATAAAATAACAAGACGTTGATAACGGAGTTCATCCAAGAGGGACTACGTCTCCAAACCCCGTTTTAAGATGGTGTAGGCCACTGCATTAGGTTTTGTCAATAGTGATGATGTAGATAAGAGTTGATGTCGCTATCATACAAGGAAAATGCCCTCACGCAGAAGTGGCTCCAAGAGATGTTCCGCTACAGGAACTCTCAGTGAAAAGGACTCCTATCAGTATGACATAAACTCATGCATGATGAGCATCCTACCAACATGGCATAAAAGGGATCTCATTGCAAATAGACATGGTGAAAACATGAGTATCTCATTAGCATAATGAAAAATGGATCTCAAACAAAACATGATGAATCATGACAACAAGTACATCCCAAAAATTATTCTGCGTCACATCAAGTAGGAATCATTAAACAAGTAAGAAAACAAGATCCCACATCAAACATCAAACAGGGACCTATGCAACACAATTCATAGCAAAAAGAAGTACATAAATACACTGCATATACATCACATCTTTGGGCCATTTGAAGAAAAGGATTTCAAACTGATGAAGTTGTTCGGACCATCGATCTCACAACATCGAATCACATGGAAATCACTAATCACTCATGAATGCTGACACCTGCACTCCACTTTGAAAAGTAGCCAAAAAATGAAATGAGAAAATGTAAAATTTGAACACACTATTAGATTTGTGGCATCAAATAGTGCAAAATCGACTATCAAATTTCTAAATTCTGAGAAAATGAAAATCTTGGGCTCAAGGAATCTTTTAGATTCCCCCTAGATTCCTCAAAGATTCCCTCCTTCGAGTCCTCTGCAAATCGGCTGCTCAAATAGGGAAACTAACTATGCCATCAGGTTCGTGTCACTGAGAGGTGTAACATCGACATAAAGATTGTCCAATTTGGACACTGCAAAAATTTCAACCTCTTGGAAATTTTGCTCAATCATGGTTCCACCTGCAAATAAATTAATTAAAAAAATTTGTCTTGATTTCCATGCCTGCTCTGGTTCCTCCATGCCTGGGCACACTATTGAAATGAAGGTTTATATAAGTTTGCAGGCAGATAAATCAATGAATCAGTTTGAGTGGATTGGTATACACTTCGAATAATAAGGAGGAGGTCAGGTGGTCAAACCCCGACTCCCCCATTTTAATGCCCTTTTGTTTTTAAAACACTGTAATTTGTTTTAAAAAAAAACCACAACGTATGTTTTGGGGGTTGGGTCCACATTGGGAGACCCACCACATACCCACCGTAACCGTATTAAATGGGGCTCTTTTTTGGTTGCGCATTAATGTTTTATTGTTCGGTGGTTGTACATGGTTTAATGGTTCAACGTGGGGCCACCGTGTGGGTGGGGCCAACCCTCCTGCTTGCCGTGGGTTCAACTCCCACTGGCCCTATTTAATATGGCATATGGTAAGGTGTGGGGTGGTGGGGATTGGCGGGCTCCAGTATTGCAGCAATGATGTTGCAACTCCTGGGACTCCCTTCTTTACTTTTATCAACCCGGCAGTTTATAACAAACTTAGAAACGACGATGCTATATGCACAAATACTAGCTCTTACTATAGGTTGTCACTTGATCAGCTGGCACAAGTTCGGTAGGAGCTTAAGCCAACTTCTATGAGTTCTTAGAAGAAGCTTTTAACTGTGGTGGATGAAAGCTAACTCAAAAGAGGCTAGTCTACTTGCAGAAAGAAGCAGAATGCTGAAAGGAAATGCAAACCCTAGCAAACCCTAGTTTTATTGACTACCCTACTGATGCAAGAAAAGAGATGAAAGTTGCTGAAATGGATGCCATTGACTCTTGGAAAGGTAAAATGCATGTGTCTAAGCTACTTCTGAAGGAAAATATGGAAAAAGCATCTTTTTGTATTCTTGAGTAATTTTGCAGAATTATTGTGCATGTGCTTTAACTATTTTTGACTGTGTGGGGGTTTATTGGCAAAAGGAGATGGAATGGGCGCTTGCAAGAGGTTGGGAAGGTGAGAAGAGGGCCTAAGGGGTCCCTAGAACCCTTTTAGAGAATTCTATAGCCATCAGATCTCGAAAAACTACTTGCGTGAACTTCTACAGGAAGTCTGCAG
Organism: Pinus taeda; assembly: GCA_000404065.3. Taxonomy (NCBI): domain Eukaryota; kingdom Viridiplantae; phylum Streptophyta; class Pinopsida; order Pinales; family Pinaceae; genus Pinus; species Pinus taeda. The sequence goes on along the minus strand of APFE030412185.1, from coordinate 4,598 downwards.
GGGTTCTACAAAAAGTTCTACAGGAACAGGCCGAAAGTGGATTTTAGAGGGTTGATGGTGGAAAAATGGTGGAAAAGTGGAAATGAAGGATGGATAAGGATGTTAAGGGGTCTAGGACCTGGTAAATGAAGCTAAGGAGTGATGAAGGTGGTTGGATTTGTTCAAGGATGGAGAGAGCAATGTTGCACAAAAATGTAGAAATTAAGGCAAATTGGAAAAGTGTGGCAAATGAAGGGGAGAGATTTGGAATTAGGGGCTGAAACAGGTTGTATGATGGAGTAAGGGTAAGTATGAATGTGTTACAAGTGCTCTGCGCACTATTTTCCAAAACTGATCGAACAAAGACTGAAAAAACCAAAGATCTATCTATTTTGACCTAATTTGACCTAAAAACCAGAAACATGATGAACAAAAGTTTATAGACAAGAAATAATGAAAGAGAGCTATGGAAACTGAGCAAAAATAGATCTAAACATGAAAACACAACTGATATCAACTTTTCCCACTTAAAATCTAACACTAGCAATTGCATTGGAAGGCAAAAACAATGTTTTTATGGCAGCAAGTATGCCTTGGTCTACTACTTGATGGCATTTTTGTAGATATTTTCTATTACCAAATTGTCAAATCAACCTAAGGCATGAAAAACTATCTTAATCATCAAAAACAACCTAAGTAACAAAGCAAGATTTTAACCTAAATAACATAAATTATTCTATGAATGTAAGAAAAAACACATAAAAGTACACAAAAGAGGTATTGGCACTTGGGTTGGGCTGAACCCCAAGAGCTACAGCCTCCTAAGAAAGCTCAAAGCTGGTGCAAAGCAAGATTCATCTTCATTAATCCAAAATAATAGTCATGTTACAAAATTGTTTACAACAAGAGCTCGAAAATGAGCTAAAATGCAGAGCTGCACTAAAGTGTGAAAATCAACTATTCAATAGCTGCACTAGCAAGGCTTGAAGCCTTCCTACTTATGCAACATGAGGACTCCCAACAGTCCTCCTTAACTTTAGGAGCTTGGCTACCCAAAACTGCAGTTAATCAGCTACTTCACTAAACCTGCTCGGCTTCCCCTTGAAATCATCTTTGGTGGGCTGTTGAACTCCGAGCGGATGGTGGAGAACTCGAGGAAGGGGTCATTTAGTGCAGGAGACACCCCTCCTATAAATCCTCAGCCTTGTTCCTTCATATTTGGCTACCAATTTTCTCATAAATGCCTGACTTTGGTCCAAAAATGTCCAAAAATCTGCAATAAGCACATATTAGACTTTGTGGTCAAGTGACTATTCCCATTCATTCAATTATCATAAATATATTCAAAAGCATGCATAAAAATATGAAGAATGGTGGATTAATTGAGAATAATAGGCAAAATGAGCCCATAAAGTTACCCACTTTTGGGGCTCATCATCACCCCTGCTGAATGTGTTGCTCATCCTCTAAGCAACTAATCTAGTTCATCATCTTTGATTGCTTTGAATGCCTCTCTAACATCCCAGGCTTCTGAGGTGATGTTCTCTTCTCGGTCATGAAAACTTGCCTTTCTCCCTACTTCCTCCCATTGCATGTGTTCTTCTTCTTCCTTGAACCATTCCAGTAATGCTAAAAGTAATGGAGGACTGAACTTTAGGCCAATCCAGTTGGCCTTTAGATTTTGCATTGACTGTTTATAAAGTGGCACTCTTGCCAAAGCCTCCCTCATTCTGGTTGGGGAGTGTTACTCTCTTATTTTCAGACTATGGGACAATGTGTTCCATCTCCTTGTGCAAGTATGAATGTAGTAATCACCAAACAATCTTTCCATGTCTTTAAAGTGAGCAATGGCATGAGCTTGCCTTTCAACGTAATCTGTGAGAACCTGAGGGTTGTTAGTAAGGTGTTGATGCACATATACTAAAGCTGAGGGATCTTTTGGTTCTGCCCTAATCATGAGTGGCTCACTTAGCTCCTTGTCCAGAACCTTCCAAATTTCTACTGCCTTCCTTCCCTCATGGCTTAACCAAGAAGCCATAGCCATGAGTTTTACATCTCCCAATGTAGCATTGGGGTCCCATAGATTCATGTTTGGAAGTGCCAGGCTGTGTAAATAGAATTCTGCTAACATGGCCATATCTTCAGCTGAACTATTGTCACACAAATACATAAACTGATTGTAATTCTAAAATGGAATGGTGCCCCTTTGGGCCAATGTGTTAATTTGAAATTGCAACCATTGATATTTAAGATATAATGCATAAGACTTAGCAATTTTCCTACATTGTAAGGCTTCTACTGCCCAGCTGGCCATGTAGGCCATTTGGACTTCTTTTTCATTCAACTGTTGTTTTAAACCCTGTATTTCTTCTGCTTCCTGAGACTCCTGTTCCTGCAGCAGTTTTTTTAGCATCTCAACATCAGCTTGTAGCTTTTCCTCTCTCTGTTGTTTCTTGGTTGTTTCCTTGTCTGCTAGAGGTCCTTCTTGCTATTGCTACCCTCCCAAAATGGACAGCCTATCTTCCTTATGACCTTCCTATAGTTGCAACTACTTTTTCAGCAGCGCATTCTCCTCCTGTAATTTGGCTCTTTCACTGCTTTCTATGTGCCTATGGCCAACTCTCTTCTTGATTCTTTTAGTTGTTCTTCCAGGTGGCCTATGTCTGCAACTCCCTTGGATTTGGCAATTCTCATCCAAGTGTGAGTCCTAACCCGTTCCTGTTCCAATGCAAAGAAAAGTGGTACAACAAACTTCTGTGGGATGATCTTCCCACTTTCTAACAAGTTGTAATCTGAGCCCAAACTAGGTTGAGGGCTTGGTTCCAGTATCTCCTTGATCTTGTCTTCTCCTTGTGATTATTTGGTTGCCTTCTCCAGTTTCTCAGTCTCTTTTAATGATCCAGGTGGATATTGGTGGCCACCTGCCAAGTCCACCTGGACCCCCACCATTGTCTTTCTCAGCATTTTTAGTTTCCTTAATTGTAGCACAACTTACTATTTTTAGCAGTTTTTCGGGTCCTGAACTTCCGGAGCCGTTTTGAGGCCCTAAACGACGTTTTTGGGGAATCCGGGGGCAACATGGGTCCATGCAATGGACTGATGTTGCCCGTTCCAACAATGGTAGTTCTCGGATAGATCTTTCTAACGAGCTATCATACGCATCAAACGGAGATCGTATGCCAAAGTTACGACCCAGTTGATGTACCAACTTACCCCCAAACGGGGCCCACAGTTTGGCGTTTCATCTCCTAGGGTTAGGTTTTGGAAAGTGAAGGGTTTTTTCATTGTTTCTCAACAATAAATAGGCCTTCAAGCCTCATTGTAACACAGTTCAGAGGCATGTAGCCATCACATCTCTTCTCAAAGATAAGCTACCATCGCTCTCGCTAGTTTATTTCCATTTCTGATTGTAAGCATATTTTAGTATTTTCCATTAATGAGATGAAGTATTATTTCCGCTGCATATTTGTGTATATGGTTATCTCTGTAATTTGTTGCGTTCCTGTTTAAATCCGGATCAGTGGTATCAGAGCGGTCTGCTTTTTCTCTGTTTTTCTTTGCATGTCCCCAATAAGGTCGGGATATAAGGAGTTAGGGCTTGAACTGGTCGAACCTTTGCAAGACCAGCCTCGCAAATCCCGACGGCCTCCCATGGCGGACGAGAAGAAAGACGATGGGGCAGGAGATCCCATCAAAATCTTACTCGAAGAAGCGCTCGAGCGACAACGGAACGCGATGATGGACAACTTTGCGCAGATCCTTCAGCAGCTACCCAGAAGCGGCGCATTGGCTTCCAGCAGCTTCTCTGGAAACGCCACACCCTTTAAGGTACAAGTTAATTTTGAAATCCCCATATTCGAGGGTCAGATAGACACCGATGCGGTAGATAAATGGTTAAATCTGCTAGAGGGTTATTTTTTTGTTCATGAATTTTCGAGTCGGGAAAAGATTGTTTTTGCTCTTCTCAAAGCAGCGCTCCACGTCAAGGACTGGTGGGAAACCTACTGCGAGCAGAAGGATGAAAGTACTGGCTCACTATTTTCAGCCGCACCCACCTGGGATTCGTTCTGGAATGCCATCAAGGAGAAGTACTACCCTGTCGGGAGCTATGAGGATGAATACATAAGGTGGACCACACTGCGGCAGGGAAGGGACCAAGACGTGCTGGGGTTCACCAATCTTTTCCATACTCTTCGCACAAAGTTGGGTATCAAGGATTCGGAGCAAAATTTGATACTCAAATACTGTGGCTGCCTGCACAAGTACATCCAGGAAGAAATACAATTCCTAAACATCTCCTCGCTCGGTGCAGCGTACCGGTATGCCGTCAAGGTCAAGCAGAAGTTTAAACAAAAGAAGCGAGACTTTGGATCTGCGAATCCAAAGCAGGGGAAAGGTGCTCCTAAACCACAGAACAAAGGACAAAGCCAAGGCGGGACAGCCCATGACAACCAGCCAAAGCTGCAAGCGAAGAATAGCACCGCGAAGCCGAGAAAGGACACTGGGAAATGGTGCGAGTTCCATAAGAGCTCCACTCACAACACAAGTGAGTGTCGGGCCAAGCAGTCACTGGTGGCCGAGCTAAAGGTTTCAGAATCAGATGCATGCTCCGAATCTGA
>APFE030412184.1:7086-48749 GCA_000404065.3 Pinus taeda | reverse complement strand
TATAAGAATCAGTTGCAGGAAAAGAAATAGGAAAAAGAAAACAAGGAATACACAGTTCTTGATGAAATCACTGAAAAATTAAAGGTGCCTGAAAATAATAATAATCAACAACCACAACAACAACAACCACCACAACATCAACAGGCACCCCAAACACCTGAAAGCGGTGTTAGAAGATCTACCAGGATAAGTAGACCCCCTGAACAATACTCTCCTTCATTATATTATTTATTGTTGACTGATTTGGATGAACCCGAATGTTATGAAGAAGCAATGCAGGTTGAAAGCAAGAAGAGGTGGGAGGTAGACATGGAAGAAGAGATGGACTCCTTAATGCATAACCAGACTTGGGATTTAGTCAGGTTGCCTGCAGGAAAAAATACATTGAAGAATAAATGGGTTTACACGTTGAAGGAAGAAGATGGAGGAAAACAGAGGTACAAAGCTAGACTTGTGGTGAAGGGGTTTGCACAGAATAAAGGTATTGATTTTGATGAAATATTTTCTCCTATTGATAAAATTACTTCAATAAGAACTATTTTGAGTCTTCTAGTAGTTGAAGATTTGCATCTTGAGCAGCTAGATGTAAAGACAACCTTTCTCCATGGGGATTTGGAGGAAGAGATATATATGCAGCAGCCACAAGGATATGAAGTGAAAGGGAAGGCGAAACTTGTGTGCAGGTTGAAGAAGAGCTTGTATGGCTTAAAACAGGCTCCAAGGCAGTGGTATCTAAAATTTGACAAGTTTATGTCTGAACAAGGTTATACTAGATGTCACTCTGATCATTGTGTTTATCTGAAAAAAGCAAAATGATGGCAGCTATATTATATTGTTATTGTATGTAGATGACATGCTTGTTGCAGGATCTAACATGCAGGAAATAAATGTGCTCAAAAGAAAATTGGCAAATTCATTTGCAATGAAGGATTTGGGAGCTGCAAAACAAATCCTTGGTATGAGAATAACTAGAGACAGGAAAAATCGTAAATTAACATTGTCTCAGAATGAGTACATACAAATGTTTTGAAAAGGTTTAATATGCACAATGCAAAAAGTTAGTACACCTTTTTCTAGCCATTTCAAACTTAGTAAGGAAATGTGCCGAAAGACCCAAGAAGACATGGATTATATGTCTAAAGTTTCATATGCATCAGCCGTTGGAAGCTTAATGTATGCAATGGTCTGCACAAGGCCTGATATTGCACATGCAGTGGGATTTGTAAGCAGGTACATGAACAATCCAGGAAAGGAACATTGGATGGCAGTGAAATGGATTCTCAGATATTTGAAAGGTACCAGAGATCAAGCATTATGCTTTGGTGGTTCATCAAACATTTCCCTACAGGGATATGTTGATGCAGATATGGCAGGTGACAGAGATAATAGGAGGAGCACTACAGGATATGTATTTACTGTTGGAGGAACAGATATCAGTTGGGTTTCAAAAATCCAAAGTGTTGTTGCACTTTCAACAACAGAAGCAGAGTATGTTGCTGCTACAGAGGCTAGTAAAGAGATTATTTGGTTACAAAGGTTTATGGGTGAATTGGGTAAGGAGCATGATAAGGGCACGTTATACAGTGATAGCCAAAGTGCCATTCATCTTGCAAAGAACTCAGCATTTCATTCCAGAACTAAACACATACATCTCAAGTACCATTTCATATGATCAGTGTTGGAAGATGGAGAGTTGAAGCTGGAAAACATACACACTAGCCAGAATCCTACAGATATGCTAAAAAAAATTTGTAACCAGGGAGAAACTAAGAATATGCTTAGTTTCAATTGGTCTTCAAGGATGACGATGAAGATGAGAAACAGCCAAGTCCAAAGAGGAATCATTGTCCAGAAAATGAAGCAGCGATGGAGTTGCTACAATCATTCTCCAAGTGGGAGATTGTTGAATATGGAGCTTGATTGTTTAGAGGTCTTTTTTTCAGCCGAATGTATACCCCAGGAAGTTTGTACACCCCTCCAGGTGGGGGGGCTGCGGGGGGGCTTGTCCCCCCAGCGAGGGTTCGGGGGGGCCGATCCCGCCCAATTAGGGGGTCCAGGGGCCAGCAGTCCCTCGGTGGGGGTTTCAGGGGCAGTGCCCCTGAAGCTAAAAACAAATGTAAAATTGCCTTGTAAAAGTATAGTAATTTCTAGTGAATCTGGGCCGTTCATTAGGCGAATGATCTGACGGTAGAACTTATGTTTAGTTTAGGGTTTTTTGCCCTAGAAGGCAACCCCTCTCTTTGTATGAGGGCATTGTATTTGAGGTTGTGTAATAGATTTGTATTCTTCGAGCAAGAAGAAGAGAGGTGAGACTGTGAGAGAAAACAAAGGATGTTACAACGGATCTGCTATAGATTGTGTCTCTTCATTTTGTTGGATAGTAGAAAGGAAGGACTAGCTATTCGGGGTGGGATCAAATAGACATTGTCACCAAAATTACTATGGGAATTACCATGTTAATGGACCCCGGTATCCATTTTTCCATGGTTCGGATTATGTATGCGACTTTTGTTCACAAAACCTACGTATGTACGTGACTCTTCTTCACAGGAACCGCATATACTTCTCAAACTTCATATTTTTCATGCATCTTGTGACTGAGTTGCCAATTCTCTTCCATATCCTTTGTAATATTTGTCCCAATATTCCTATTATATGTATTAGTTCCATAACCATCATATTATAGCCAAGTTGACATCAAGTACATCTTTGTCAAATAGGTTTCCATCAAGGACAACACATTAGCCATAATGCTAATAATCTCCCTCTTTGGACTTGATGGCAACCACTTTGGTGTTTGGAAACCACCTACAAACACCAAGTCTTCTCTCCCCCTTTGAGATCAAGGGAAAAGGGTTGAATGAGGTTGAGTTAAGTACTTCCCTTGTAGAGCTCAATACTTTAATTTTGATATGCTGATATGAATCATGAAATCTGCATATTGACCATGCCCCCCCTAATCATATGTTGGACTTTCCAAAGATATACAATAGAGTACAAGACTATATGACTCAAATACATGACTTATCTTATACCAATGGGTCCATGATCAATCTCCCAATGCAATGGGGTTAGACATTTGACCCAAATTTTACATCATTGTCCCAAAATAATGGGATTACATACATAGCATGACTTCATCCCAATAGCCCATACATGATTGAATATTAAAATGATTAGAGCATGGGTCTTTTCATGAACTTTACATCAAGAGACATACATGACATTCATAACCATAATAAGAATCTCAACTATGAAGTATCTTTGTAGAAAAACCATGATACTCATCAACAACCATCACGATCCATATAGGAATATGAAACATAATCATCTGATAGCAACATGAACATCCTCATCATCAAGAAGCAATGTATCATCAGCAAGATAAGATAGTGTGGCATCAATATCTCTAATATCCTCAACATGTGATCAAATATGCAATGCTTCTATTCATGGTGATTGATGCCTCCAATAGATAGGGAGTCTCCCTGGTGTGAAGTCTCAATTAGACCTCACACCATTTGGGATAGGAGCCCATCTAGTATGTGGGATTGGATGCCACCATGAATTTTTTTCTCTCTTGATTATCAAATAAAATGTGTCAAAGTGAGGACAAGAATGAAATGCCTAGACAATGAAACAAAGCCACCCCAATATTGACAAACCACAGAAAGAGGTAAAAGCAAGCCATAACAACAATAAAAAGGAGTATTCCATGAGAAGGATTAGTGAGCCAAACCCAATCATATATACATGAACAAGAACATGCCATAGGTTAATTGAAAATTAGCTCACAATATATCATCGGCATGGCAAGAAATAAGTAAGCATGGATTCAAAAGAGAACATGCATACACCAAATATGAACCAGTCCATAACATATTACGTGTATGAATGCACACATACAAATGCAGATAAAAATATTGGACATCCAATACAACCACTATGAATAAGCATGGGAATTAGTTCTAGAAATGAATAACATCTTATTATTATCGTTGCAAATACAAGTACATATGTTGCAATTCGTGAAAGCCCAATAGTGGAACATGGGTTGCTCATGCCATTATCCAATACAAAACCCTAGCCTCACTTTAGCTCACCCTCCTAGCTTCCAAGAGTTGAGTGCCTCTAGCTCTCAAGCATAAATCAGCTATCTAATCCTAGCATTAACTCAAGTTCTAAACTCGCTCCTCCCAAATGAGGCATGAGGGTCTTCTTATAGAGCTGAGGTGATTGTTCACCTATCATGACCTTTGACCTACCCTCATGACCCTTAAAATTCCTTACGGCTTCTGCATGCCTACTACCTATTACATATTGAATTGATCTCAACATAACTTCTGACACCATAATGAGAACATTTACATATTGATAGAAGAAAAAAAGTGAAGAGAATAGAGATATTTTTTAAAACCCCTAGGGGTTTTGTTTCCAATACTGTTGTGAAACCATGGAGACTTTCATAGGATATTGTCCCTCCTTTGCATCCAATCAACTCTGAAGATAGTTCTTTGAGCTTGTTGAATGGTTCTTGAAGCTTGTATGGAGCCAGCTTGCCTACTAATGGAAATCCTAGTTGCACAAGCTCCATGTGAAACCCTAACCCACCCCCCCCCCACCCACCCCCCACAAAGACAAACATCTCATTATGTTCCTTCTACTTGAAGGAAAATAACATTATTCAAATGTGTTTATAAACAAATAATGATACTAGAAATACAATCAACTAATTGAAATAATGACATTAACAAAAAAATAGCATTAGTTTAGACCCCTGTGTGGTCAATTTTTATGCCATAGTGTTATAAATTCATGTGGCCCTTAGAGGGTCTTCCTGGACTCTTCAATCGTGTTTTAATTCATAGCCCTACTATCTCCAATAGAACAAATGTTGAATTTAGCTACATGATCTTGTAGTGCCAAGCAGCATGTAGTCCCGCCAATTTTAGATTTAAGACTCTTTATGCAAGAGGTTGACTTCTTTGAATCTATGCATCCATTGACATATTGCTCACAAGGAAGAGGATCACCCTTTTGGAGCTTCATTTTCTTCTAAAGTAACCAATGATCCTTGATTTTGTTCAACTATCACCTGATTAAAATCATGGAGGCATTTGTATTGTTTGGTCCTTTTCGTAGTTTTCCATCAAGCCTCTTTGTTGGATTCTTCCTTGGCGCTTGTTGGAACTTTCTCATAACCTTTCTTAAAATAGGAATGTGGAATTTGTGCAACGATCCAAGACTGAAATGTATCACATGTCCTCATCAAAGCATCAAGTTCACAAAGTAGCAACCAATATGCCTCCTTGGGGAGGTTTGTTGATTTCATTTATGCCAACAACACCACGTCATGTGATTTCTTTGTTTTTTAGAACTATGCACATCCTTTGTTCTCTTCATATAATGTAATGTTTCATATCATTCGAAGAGGGAGGATTTCACATATTCACATGGATGAAATTTGGTTAGCGGTCCTTTGAACTTCCCATGCTTTCCAACTAAGCAATTTGGGTAAAACAGGTTGACGGATCCACTTTATGATGGCTTAATACATCATATGAAGAGACCCTTCTACGTAGACACTACCATGTTCACATACACTCAACGATGGCCTGGCCATATAGTCACTTTGATTTGATGTTTTAAAATAAGGCCGCAATCCCTTGTTATAGTTTGGGTTGTGGTTTGAATGAGGTTTCCAGCAAATACGACCTAACAGGGTTGCATAGTTGCAATCCATGGAGGTCACACTTTTGGGTTGTATTGTTGGAGATCTTCGATTGCAATTTTGCAACCCTAAGTCAAAATAGATTGAAGTCTTGATGTATCTTATGACTATGCCTGACACCCTAGCACTCTCTCCTTTAGAAGAGAAATGATCATCACCTTTTGGATCTCCACTATAACTTGATGAGTTGCCGAAATGGATCATACATACAAGCTATTATTCCAGCAATGATGTCTCATGTGATTATAAATACATGAGAGAGAGAGTGCACTCTTTGCTTTAAGCTCCATTGAATTCAACATATTCCCTACATGCCTATGTTGCATGTTTCAGTATTTGATTAGGTCTTCAAACCCTAGGAGCTTCAAATCTATGTGTCGAAGGGTGTCTTTGCATGAAATGCAATATTTTCTTTTGATAATGGCAGAATTTAGCTCCAAAAACCTATACTTCACCAGAAATGATCGAAACACTAAGATATGGGCCAATAATCAACCATCATATCTCAAAATATATTTAGGTTGTGGGGTTTTAGTTCACGAGCTTGACCTAGGCTTATGGATGACTAGCTAGGGTTCATAACCACAAGTGTTATGTTTCGGGATCTAAGAGCTCAATGGATGGGAGACATAGGTCTGATAAGGCGTAGAGTTTTATATATAGTCATGAAAGTAGAGTAAAAGTAGGTTTTATTTTATAAATAGGAAGCCTGAGTGAGGACATTACATCCAGGATTTGTGCCCTACATCCATCACACAAGGCCGAATTAGTATAGGTGATGGGAAAGAAGTCACATATTTGCATGAGAGAGAGAGAGTCACATAAGTCACTAGCCCTTTTCAAGCATGATACTATGACCTAGCGACTTGGAGATGGGTCACATAGTCACAACACAAACAAGTTGCATCCTCGAGTTGGAACTCTAAGGCTCTATATTACGATTGTTTGACTTGTGGAGAGGACTGCAACCTACAAGATTTAAAAAATGAGCTAAAATGTTGACAGAGTTCTAGCTCATATTTATTCCTCCTCTCTTTCATGAGTCATTCTCTATATGAATGTGTGGGCCATGCATGATTGATATTAACATCATCTCTTGCTCTGAATGGTTTGAAACATTAAATGGTTGTTAGAATGCCCTCTTTATTTTTTATTTCTCTCCACCCTTCACGACATGTATGGTATGCAATACATTTATGACAAGCTAATCATAAGGATGCAGTTACATGCCTTTCAAGAGTTTTTCTACTAGAGAAAATGGAGTGGTTGACACCCTTAACTAGGAATGGTTTCACAGTGGTTTTCACATCAACATAACAATGCAACCCTTATTTTTCCTAGGTTGAACTTGTGTCCAATCTACCTTTCCTGGCGTTGAAGATATTTTTTTGAATCCATGCCAATACATGGAACAACTAGCTTGTGATGTATACACCCTCTCCAATCTGGGTATGTTTCATTAACTACGGCTTTAAATGCCATCAACACATGTCATGATTGTTCTTGGTGTATTGCTCCAGTGTGCCCTTTAAGTAGCGTTTTGGTGTCACCATGGGTGATTCATATGGGTGTGCTCATAATATGCCATCAAGTGCCCAAATAACGGTATAGTTTTCTCTTTTAGGTTCTCAACATAATATACAGCAATGTCCTCACAAAATCATTGGCTTATAAATGTAGCATGCATGTCTAAAAAAATGATTTGGCTTTAAACCTATTTATGTGCTCTGTCTATTAGCATGCACTCATACTATTGTCATGTTCCATACACATGAAACTTACCTAATTCTCTTTGAGATACTTCAACCATGTTTGAATGAACAAAACATTTGACAAATGTAGCATCGAATATCACACTTCCAAAAACATGCTTTTAGGGTGGTCACCATTTGTTTGTTTAGCGCACAAAGCCACAAGCGACGCTTTTGAAATTGTTTATTATCGTGTAACCTTAGGTGTGCTTGGATGCGACTCCACTAGGTGTTATTAGTTCAGTATGGTCATCATATTGGACTTTGTGTCTCAACTTGGTCTCAAGAACAACTTGACAATCAGCATGTGTGATGTAATTTGAAACCCTCCTCGTAGTCTTTCATAATTTCCTAATTTCGATGTGGTTTGAATATATTCACCCTACATGCCAAAAGGGACACAAGTTAGTGAGGTCATGGATTATTTCTTGTCTGCTTGAATAAAGAAGAATAAATAGATAGGGAAATTAGAACATGGTCTAAATGGATTTCATACAACCTCCAAGAGACTTCCACATTTCTATATATATTAGTGCAAGCATTTTAAGATGGCTCTAATGTTTCCCTTTAAAGGCAGATATCCAACATAATCACAAACCCACATGTGTAAGTGAGAGTCTTTCTTCAGTTTAACATCCAAGTAAATAATACTTTTAATAGTGTCTAGGTGAAATTATAATTATCAAAACTCTAATACACTCAATTAGATGGGGACCAAGGTGGAAAATGTGCTAATTGTTTGAAATGAACCTCATGGAAACATAAGGCTTGTGAGTGCATGAGATGATCTCTGTTAAGGAGGACAATTATCAAATCCTCATACATCAAGTAGAATGATAGTCAAGATGGAATATATATAATATGCGTAATACACATCATGTGAGCTTCAATATCATTATGGTTTGATAACATTGGTCATTGGGAATCTATATTGTTTAGACATAAGCATGACTCTTAGGTCCTTGGTCGATCTTGTGGGGGGACCATATTTTTTTATATGCCCAAAAATTTTGGGTGTTGTTTTAGTAGCTACAACAATTGGCAAACCACTGGTAGAATCGAACATCTCTTGTTACGTCCCTATAATAGATTGAGATAATGCAAGGAAGTATTGAACAGTCACCATGGGTACCTCTTTGGTTACCTTGAACTTAGATAAGCCCTAGTGTAAGCTAGGCCCTTTTAATCATTAAACGCAATATCAGAAGTTCACATATGCCAGTAGTTGATGATGGTGCAGAGGACAAGGTAGAGAGCTTATTGTATTCAGAATTTTAAAATATGGTTTGTAATGTTGCTCTACTACCACTGGTCTTGGACAATACCCTAGTGGAGTCACTTCAATAAATCACAAATGTTTCTCCATTGCTGGCGATCCTGGTCAATACCCCGGCAAAGTTATTGCATCACCTCTTTGCACAGGAAGCCCTTTCTCAATCATTTACCCTTTATTTTATTTTATTTTCTTTCATGTCCAAATTGGCACTTAGTATTGGGTTTTTATTACGCTAGGGTAGATGAGGGATCCTGAATTATCTTACGGGAAAGAGAGGTTGCTTCTTGTTTGACAGACACTGAAATATATTCTTATTTAGGTTTTCTCTCATGCTCTAGTCACACATCATCTCTCGAAATGATAGGTGAACAATGAACACATACAAGAAAATATCCAAGACCAAACTAGAAACAGAGTCTAGGTTACTTATGTAGGTCATTTGGACTAATTAGTGTTCCCCACGAGTACATGCTCATATTTTCCTTGTTAATGAGATACACTGATAGGAGACATGTTCCAGACGCAATTCTGAATACTGGTTCTATGAGAGGTAGCCTCTTGGAGTAGCCTTTACAATTTGTGTACAATTGTTAGGTTTAGGGTTTCCACATTAATGAAAAGAGACCAAGGTAGTTGTTCTAAGATTTTATCAGGTGAAAAGAGTGTAAAGCAATCGCTTTAAGGTTTGAGCATGTGTAAACATATGTAAAAAATATAGTCATAGCACCAAAGGTTTGAAGGGATCTAGGTTCATGAAGGGTCATGTAGTGGCATACAACAAGGAATAAATGCAAGATCATGTCAGCAACGAGTGTATGTTATGCAAGAACGTGAACACACAATGTAATGCAATAACAAAGCTACTGTGGAGTTCAATGTTATGTAAATGCAAGGAAGAAAACAACCAATTGAAATTAAAAAATCGATGCAATGAATATGGAGAAATTTCATGAATTTCATGCAACAATGAGCAGTGTAAGCAAGCTAAATGCATAATTTCATGAAGAAAACTAACTACCTACAATAAATAAATCACAGCAAAGTGTATCTAAACTTTAAAGCATAAAAGTGAACCCTAATTAACAAATTTTGATAAGTAAAACCTAATTAACAAATTATAAACTAATATAAACATAAAACCCTAATTTAACCATAGAGGAGATCAGTTTAGTTGAAATCAAACTTCCAATGTACCCACTGAAGCTGTTCCTGACCTGCAATAAAAAATGTGTCGATGATCAGAACCAATACAAACAATTGTGCAACAACAACAAATCTTACCTGTGAACCATGCGCAAGAGCAAGAAGGTCATATCTACTTATAGGAAAACATGCCAGAAAAGATTTTTCAATCCAAACTGCAGTCCAATCCTGGTAAACATAATGATATACTTGAAATCTATAATCATCTAGCCATGAAACACATCAATTCATGCTTAACCCTAAATTCAGTGCAAGCGAGGGAATATGCCACTTGCTTGCAGAGGAATTTTCTAAATAAAACCCTTCAAGCGATTCGAAAACTATATCATGGTATTGAGGATGACCAACTTGATGACTTTGAAAAAGATGGGTGTTCACCAGGTACAGCTAAGATACCAAAGGTTTCAAGCGCAGAAACCCTAATCTCAGAAACCCTAGTTTGGGGTTGTCCATGGATTTCGTTGGGGACGTGAGGACCTAACATAACCATCATCGAAGGCTGAAGTGCCTCACCATATTGATAAATACCTAAACCCTCAAATGGAAGGTCATCAAATATCGGTGGTTTCGTAAGATCAATAGGTGAATGCATGTGGTCATCAATAGTTGTGACATGACAACCATCAGTAAATATTTTGTTGATTTGATCAGATGTCCGAACAACAACGGGTTGGAAATTCAGAAGATCATATTATTCAGATTCCCAAGGAAGTGAATCAACTAAAAGAGTCTCAGAAAAGAGAGAAGTCAAGTGATTCGTTCCTTAGTGGATTGTAAGACATCACCTTCTTGTACCTTATCATAATCTGCATTTGTTGGACAATAGTCAAAAATATTTGAGACAATGATCGGTGTACTCCCTTTAGCAAACAAATAGAGGGAAATATGTGCTCAGAGGAAAATCACTCAAATCAAAGGCTTTCCAATATGATCTTTCATCTGATAAGATGATTCTGAGAGAAGGGTGGAGCACAGAAAGTTGAAACCTTAATTTCAGAAACCCTAATTTGACTTTGTTCAGGGGTCTCATCAAGATCGTGAGAACTTGACAAAACCATTAGAAGAAGTTGAAGTACCTCCAATTCCTGATGAATCCCCAAGCCTTTGAAAGGTGAATCATCAAATTTCGATGGCTTCGTAGGATCAATGGATGGATACAAATAGCAATCATCAGAAGTGTGAGCGAATATGTTTTTGATAGAATGATAATCATTGAAGCCATTGATTTTATCAGGTTTGGTATCTGACACATAAGGATCTTTTTGGATTAAGAATGAAGTTGAATCAAACAGAAGACCATATTGAATTTTTCAAGATGTAAGGTCTTCTTCTTCATATGTTAAAGATTGCAGATGGGAGAGATCAGGAACAAGAGATTCAACATTCTCATACTCTGATTGTGAAACATCACCTTCATGTACATGATTGCAATCAACACTAGTGAGATAAAGATCTAAATGATTTGTAGAAAATGTTGGTGTAGTAGACTCATGAAATAAATCAAGGTATAATGGATGAAAAGAATCAGATGAAGGGGCACCAATTGCACCAGGCCTCACATCCTGCACATTAGTGTCAGTCAGAGAGAGCAATGAATCTGCATGCATGTTATGGTTCATGGATTTGATAGGACAGACAACTTTATTTGAGACAAGGCTCAATCCATTTCCAACAAGTGAATGAAATTTAGAAATAGACTCAGGCATATTTTTAACAGACTCAAGTTGAGTTTCATCAACAGGAAGAGATGTTACATCAACTTGATATTCAAGTTCAAATTCAACAGGATGTACGAGAGCTTCAGAAGAAAGACAATTTGATTCATTTCCCTATGAACATTCATTGCTACCTAAATTGTTACAGCCAATATTTCATTAGGTAATGAATTAGAAGGAGGATGATGTTATACAGTAATTTGTCGCACTCCCTGTCTCATACCCTGAGCTGACGAACTTTGCCCAAAATGTCGCAAAGTGACAAAAGTAATCAATGAATTCATAATGAAAAACATTGATAAATATTGTGGGACTAAGACATTCTATGGCATACTAAAAGTGAAACTTAGTCTCTTCGTGTAGGACCTGAGCTCCAACTATTCAAACCATGGTACGAACAATTATTCTCATCAGGAGATTTGTGATAGTTTTCATGTCTACTTTCCCACTATTTATTTTTCGAGAGCCTGGGCAATGTCCCATTGTCAGAATATATGTACTCTCTCCCCTAGCACGAGAACCAGACAACTGAATTCATTGTCCCCTTTTGGACAAACCTATAATTAAATAGATGTTTGCAATATATATCTCAAGTTCTTGGTCTCATATAATAAACAGTTGGTGGTCTACATCCCACCATCCAACCAAATGTTGCAGTAACTTAATCTGGGTCCTAATCTCAGGAATAAAGAAGAATTTAAGTAGTCCACAATCCCTGATGATCTTCTCCTTCATGCCCTCTTTCCTTCCATTCAATCATATTTTTCAGTGAATAATGTATGGAACGTCTATAAACAAAGATTTTTGTAGCTTCCATGGAAGAAAATTTGAGAAACAATCATTAATATTGAAGGATTATTAAAAATTTCCATGTCTTTGTGCCAGCACGACTATTTCCCAATGTTTTCGTGCTTCTAACGTGATGGCATAGTTGAGCTCAGGGTCAGAAGCATGGGTCTGATGCGTAAAACCCACATTGAACGCCCTCAACATAAAAAAAAAAAAAAATCCATCCCTCCTTACCATCTACTCTATGGATGAAAACACTTAAAAACACAACCAAAATGTAGAGGAAGGACGGATCTCTTACCTGTAGCAAAAGGATAGTCGAACAGTGTCTTGGATTGGTCACACTCCTCACCTGAAGATCGAAGAAAATTGGGGTAAAAAGTGATCTCCAAATTACCAAATGTCAATGGTAAATGTGTTTTTACTTTTTGAGTTTTTATAATTTTTTGAAATATCTTTACCATTTAAGGCACACTTTTTCTTATATTTTACTATTTTTCTCGAAACGGATAATGTGCGTTCACTTGTGTAGTGATAGGTCATGGATAAATGGTGATAGTGATTAATTTTTATTGAACTAACGAGTTTGATTTTATCAGTCTTTCGAACTCATCAAAAATAAATGAAAGAGAAACCCCCTGGAGTCATCTTTTAGCTCTTTTCTTACTCTCAAAATATGAAAATATTGTCGAGTTCTAGTCGTTTCAAACTTGTTAAAGTAAATGAAATGATGTATACTCAGTATAAGTTTAGCCCTTTTATGGAATGAGATAAACTATTGTACAAAAAAGGAATACCTTGGTCACATGTGACTAAGAGGTTCTCTTGAATATTGTTTTCTACCTTTTCAGGTTTGAGAGACTATCTACGAAAAGGGACCTCTATATTTTCCTTTTCTCCTCTTTTTCAAAATCTCTAAACATGAAAAGGATGTTAATTTATCGCTCCGTCAGACCCATAAAACTTAACTGATGTGGGACTTGTCACCATGACAAGACCGAGTTACTCCTTCCTAGGGCTCGTTAAAACTTACTAGGATGGATTCATCTGAAGGATGAACTTATACCACAAGAATATCCTATCCTCTTCAAGCTTGTGATCAAAAATAATGAGGTACTCCCTAGAAGTAGTGGGGAAAAATGGAAGTGAACAGGTCTTGTATTTTTTGCAAAGGCAGCATGTCGCTCTTGAACATGACACTTATCTATCACTAATGTTAAGTTTGGGTTATCCTCACTTCCTCACTTACCTTCCAGGGTTTTGGGAATACATTTTCCTTTCACCTCATTATATCATGCTATCATCATGACCTCTAAACCTGTGATTTAGTCAAATTCTACCAAACTCTAGAGTCGTGTCGTCAATATGTTCAAGAGAAGTCCCATTTGCATTTTTACCACTTATACCATGTTTGACCTTTCTACAACAATATTGAATCACTCTTACCTACTATGTTCCATATTTTGTTTCGTGTCGATGATGTAGGAAACATTATGGCCCTCCTTCAATGAATTACTTCCTGTCGACTTCAACTCATTGTCCAGGAAGATGATCTAGAAACTCCCTTTTAGTACCTTGGAGCCTGCATGCCTCAATGGCAAGTTCTTCTTATTCGACACTAGGTTCACATAATTGGCCTTCGATCAGATGATTATGCATGTGTTCAACTTTAGCTTCCTTATTCACACTCGTGGATTGTGTTATTGTGCCTTGAGAGACATTGTAATTATTGGTGGTTTCTCTCGTGCATGTTAACGGTTCACATCATTGACTGGTAATCAGGTGATTTTCTATCATGTTTAACTCCGACACATCTATTCACATGATAGGATTCGTACTTTGGTTGGATCTATACAGAGATGAATACCTTGGGTTTTGTCTCATAAATCTAGGTTGCGTGGAGTTATTAGTTGTTCATACAGATGGATGCGACCACGCAGTGGGTCCATACATATGATCCTTTTTATTCATATAGATGCGTCCATGTCGTGGATCCATACACATGATCCCTTCTATTCGGATGGTTGCATCCATGTCGTGGATTAATGTATTGTTATATGCCTATTCAGAGATGTATTATTAGGAATATTTACATTAGAGATGTCAGATATATTGTATCATGCTTGATTTGCAGGTCTCTCGATAGTAGTTCTCCAAAGTCCTTGCCTTGACTTGTAAATCACTTCAGCCATCACTTCCTATTCTGACTTCATGCTTTAGGGGGCATCTGATATATAGTAATTTGTCACACTCCCTGTCTCATACCCTAAGATGTTGAACTTTTCGCAAAATGTCGCAAAGTGACAAAAGTTGTCAATGAATTCACCATGAAAAACATTGATTAGAGCATCCCTGAAGAAAAGAAGAAGAAATGTCTTAAAGTAATTCTAGAAGAGCTTGTCAAAAACCCATATTTGCAAGCTCAACGCTACTATTACTAGTAAAACCCATGCTTGTAACCCTCTGCATAACTAATGGATAGTGTTGTCAACATGGGAATTACAGTGAAAAAGTGTGTTGGTCCTTGTCAGGTGATTTCTCCAAAAATGGAGTTGAAGCTTATTTTACTAGAAGCCTCGAGAACAATGAGCTAGTTATTATTGAATAAATATACGGTCGAGTTCTCCCATTTTGAGTCCTTAATCCTACCTTTAGGGGTCTTCTCTTTAATATGTGGACCTTCTTCTCGATTTTGTGGATCCCTAACTCCCTATCCTTTCCTATAAATGAAATCCCTTCTATCCCAAACTGTGGTCCGAATTGGATCCTCAAACAATTCCATGATTGGTAAGAATGAATGATAGACTTCAAGAAATCTTATAGCTATCAGAAATAACCTCTGAATAATGGCAATTTGCAGCTAGCATGGAACAACGAGGACCTTTGGTCAAAGTGCACTGACCGTTGGCCCATGGAGACCACGCATGGTGCAAAAATGGTAGTTGGGAAGCTCATATCCAAAAATGGAGGTTGTTTCTGATACGTGATTAGCGCTAATCGCGTATCAAAGTGCTAATCGCATATCACTGGGCAAAAATCCTCGAGAAGGAAAAGCCTCGAGTGCTCAGTCACAAGGGAAACCAGAAAACCGTGGAAAAGCACTAAAACCGACAAGGCGGGTCGCGTGCTCAAAACCGATGGAATATCAGAGGCATTTCGGGCGGTAAGCAGATTTGGTTGAGGACCCAACGATTCCATACACTGAGTGACGTGTGCTTAGCGGGGAGAGAGAGAAATCACTTACATCACGGACTAACGATCGAGCAACTCAACCGCGCGATATAAGTGAAGACCATAGGATCTGGGGGCTCTAGATCAACAGGGGAGGTTCAACCTAATGGATGACCGGACCCGGGAGAGAAATAAACTACGGTGCATAAGATTTGAAGTCCGATTTCTCCAATGAATAGATAGAAGGATCCGTTTCGCAAGCATCTGGAAATAACGGAAAAAATGACCGTTCAGGAAGAACTGACACTCATTTTGCAAAGAAACAGGTGGCCACCTCTCTGTGAAGCATTACACAGCGATGATGACACAAGGCAGAGGAGTCCCAGTGGGCAGAGGTAGGTGATCCAGAGATCTGAGAAGCTGAAACGAACAGCCAAAGGAACAAACTGGCTTTAAAGCCATGAGCTAACAGGAAGCAAGGGGACAGTGAGGCAAAGAAGCAGAGAAGAAGCCGAAGGCTGAGAGACACAGAAAGAGAGGCAAAGTTGCAGAGGGCAGAGAAGCTGAGCTGACCATCAGAGTAAGGGTAGCATCAAGCAGACAGAGACCAATTGAGGTCCAAATTTGGTAAGGGGAGTCTGTGAACTCTAAGGACTTGGGAATTCCAAGTTCCATCCTACTGATCATCCTTTGTCAAGTGAGACTCATATTAAGCTCCTTATTATAAGACTCTTCTTAAAAACATAATAAAATGGCCACCACTGAAGGTTGGACCAGGAGATGCAGCCCAGAAGGATTGGGTGAACTCCTTATTAAATTTTGTTGTGTTTATGTTTGCTTAATGTGATCTCTTACTATTTCAAGTGTTTGTATATTTCGCAATCTTATCGATCCATTACACAAGATAACATAGAAACACACACCAGCACATGAGTCTGTAATACCTTCATTAATTTCCTGAGGTCACCTAGGGGTGATTTCAGATCAAGTGGTATCAGAGCTATAGGTTGTTAACGTTAGACAAGCTTGTGCTGGATTTAGTTGTTGAATGCTAACTAGATCGAAGCTCAAATTAGGAGAAGGAGAGTTGGTCGAAACTAATCCTGAAATTGGAAGAATCTATCCTCAGAAAACATTGTCAGAGGAAGGTTCTATGGGCCCAGACCCTCAATTTATAGATAGTTTCCTGGCCATGAGATCCATGGTAGAGGAAATGTATAAGGTCTTTAGGAAACATAAATATGAGGAATCATCAGGCTCCAAACAAGATAAAGGCGAAGAAGAGTCTCTCCTCCATGACCACTCAAAAGGCCAAGGGAAAGAAGAAAACTTTCTCACACCTCCTAATAGCCCTAAAAAAAAAAAAAAGACATCTTTTATTAAACTAGATGTTAAATTTGATTTACCAATATATGATGGAGAGTTGAATTTAGAAAAGTTGGAAAATTGGATCAAACAAATTGATGTTTATTACAGAGTGCAGAGTATCGACTCAGACTAGAGCAAGATTCAACTAGCTAGCCTACGCCTTGGGGGCATTGCCTTGGTTTGGTGGGAAGGCAAGACCCAAGCTGACATGAAGAGACATGGCAAGACTCTTTCTGTCTGGAGTGAATTTGTTTCTGCAATCAAAAGGTAGTTCTATCCATTGGGCTACATGCATCAAGCTATGATGAGATGGCAAACTCTTCGCCAATTGAAAGGGAAAGGTATACAAGGTTACACCCAAGAATTTAGGAAGAGAGCTTTGATTCTAGGAATCTCATTAGACTCACCTGAGACTTTGTCGAAGTACATTGGTGGTCTACACAGCTACATGAGACACACTATCCTCATGTTTAATCCCACTAATATAGATGAGGTATATGTTCAAGCTACGCATCTAGAAGCTAGAGGAAAGAATGGGAACCCAGAGGTTGGAGGATCATCCAAGCCCATTGCAAGAAATAATAAGGAGAAAAGAAAATAGAAATGGAAAGAGAGTGTTAGCACCTAAATCAGCCTTAGGCTGAAAGAAGGCAAAATTCAGGGTAACCACAAACCACGCTCAGTCTGGTAGCTAGACCTACTAGAACAGGAGAGGGCTCTCTCTAGGTCACACTCAGTGAATAGATGAACGAAAAGGACTGAGATGACTTTCAAACGAACTATTTATCCTAGGCTAGTAAGTGGAAATGATAATGAGTGATTTTTATGAATGACTATGTTTCTGGGATGTTATGGGACCACTAGACCTCAATGAGCAGAGAACTTAACATGAAGGCACAAATTATTTCGTGAGGCAAGGTAGGTTGAAAGCATAGCAATTTAGTTTTAAAATATGGCGAAATGGAAAGATTGATTAAGAAGGTGAAAAGGGCATGAGCGATATGAATCCTTTTCAACAGAAGAATGAACATTGTACATGAAATTTTCCCATATGTAGAGCAATAGAATTGAATTCTACCTGATCTCACTCAAAAAATTTCACTAGAAATGGATATGAAATGAAACTATGGAACATAACAAAGAAATGGAGAGATTGATTAAGAAGGCGAAAAGGGCATGGACAACATGAATCCTTTTCAACAAAATAATGAAACACTACACATGAAATTTTCCCATAGGTAGAGCAATAGAATTGAATTCTACCTGATCTCACTCGAAACATTTCACCAGAAATGAATATGAAATGAACTATGAAACATAACAAGATACATATGAAACATAAGAGGCACATTTGCTGCACTCACAACCAAATGAATCTCATGAATCAGAGCTACTACCTTTCATTAATTCTCTATAAAAATATACAATGCAGAAACAAAGTTTCTTTCCCACAGTCTCCCAAAAGTTACAAGCCAACCAACCAACCTGCTTTGCAAATGGTTTGCATACAATATATAGAATGTGCTATGAAGAGATAAAATGACCAAGGGTCACAAAATGAAGGTGGAGAGACAAACATCAGCTACAGGTATAGTGTTACAAACATGAAAAATGGCTTGGGTGACCCTTTGCCTTCTTTTTCCACTTGTATAACTGACCATATGGAGTGAAAATATTTATAAAACCGTTGTGCTCCTCCTCCTGTGCATCGCGCTCTTTTCCAGGTGAATTTTTGAGGCCTTCCCGATATCCAAATTGAGTGCGGGATAGTTTGTTGGAAATCCTATCGTGTCTACTTTCCAAACACTAGAATTTTTTGATTTGGAGTTCATTTTCCCTGTCAAAAATCAAATCTCCCAAGATTGGTCAAACTGTGTCAGATGAGGCTGCCTCAAGGCAGAGTGCTGTTGCAGGAAACCTTTGAATGCCTTAATCAACCCAAAATTGAGCTCATGATAGCTCATTGAAAATATCTTTGTGTCTAATTTCCAAAACAACTGGATTTTTTTAATTGGAGTTTATTGTCTTTTTCAAATAGCACATATCCCAAGACTGGTCGAACTGTGCCAAATGAGGCTACCTAAAGGCAGAGTGTTGTTACAGTCAACTTTTGAATGCCTTCCTCAACTCCAAATTGAGCTTATGATAGCTCATTGGAAATATCTTTGTGTCTAGTTATTATTTGGATCATCAAGAAAGTCATTTGGCCAACGAAGCTAGGTTAAAACATGATTGTCCCGAGGTCGCTCCAGAGGTGCATCAATTCTCCCAAGACAATAGTATTTTTGACATTTCTTCAAATCCATGACACCTGTGTAAAACGTGAAGGAGTTTTTTCTTCCCTGGTCTGTTTTCGACAAAAACCTCTCTCAGTTTTTCCAAATTCATCTTCCATTGCTCAGAAACATCATTTGAGTGAAACATATCCTGATGTGTGGGACAAGGGATTTGTTGGAATGAAGCGAAATGAAGGGGATAGGGAGCTTCTAAATTCTTGAGGAATTTTTGGGAAGTATGGAGGGGTGTTAGGAAGTAGTGGAAAGTGGAATCTCAGAAATTGAGTGAGGGGAAGGGGTCCAAAAAGGCAAAACACAGGCCCAACCATAGAAAATTGCCAGGTTGTAGCAAGAAACTAGGGTTTATGCGAAAATGAGGAATTTGGGGGATCTCAGTGATGGGAAGTGTTTGATAAGGTATTTTAGGGATAGGGGAAGGTGTATGAACATCGGGATACAAGTTTTCCGATGATTTGACCATCCAAGAGAAATTAGCTTGAAAACCCTAGGAGAGGGAAATGAACCTTGCCATAGGCGCAACTGAAACATGAACAAGGTGTGAAATGACCCAATGGAACTTGACATGATAATGAAAATCCTCTGAGTGATGGTAGACTCAGCTGAATGGTCACATGGAACATCATTTGGACAACTTTAACGAGGATAAAATCAAACCCCAGACCTAATTCCTAGTGACCAAATTTTACTTGAAGACTCACTGAAATGATAAAATTTGACCTTGACACCTTAAAATAACTTGTGTAAGAGAATGTTTGATCATTGGAAGAAGGTTTCAAAGACTGGCACTAACATTGGCTCCAATGGGGGATGGTAGCTCCTTGGAGGTGCCAAGAACAACAGATCTCTGGAAGAGCTAGACAGTGCCTTTTGTCCATTGGGCTATGGAGTCAATTATTCCGACAAACCAACATGACTCAATTTATTGACATGAAACTTGACTCAAATTGACTCAATGCAAACTCACATGACTAAAGAAACTTGACTGAACTTAAAACTTAAAGCTTGGTGGTAGTACATGACCACCTTTATTTTCTACAAGACTATATATCATCAAACTATATCAAACTGCCAATGTAACCAATCAAGAAGGTGGCTTCTTGAATGATTCTTCCGATCAGATATTCTGGTCAATAATTGATATTGGTAACTGGGCATCCAAAAATATAATTGGCCATAATCTCCTTCATCACTGAATACTGCAATAATGACCTTCACTGTTGTCTGCAACAAATCTGCCATTGGATCATGAAAAACATGAACATTTACCTCCTGCTGAAGAAACAAGATGTCTTTTTCTTTTGATTCTGATCTTCCTTCATGATATACTTCAGAAAAAATATGTTCCTGGTCTTCAAACTATTTTGAACAAGTAGATGAGTTGATTTCCTTTTCAAAAAACATTTCAAGACATGAGATATATGAAGAAGAATCTGAATGGCAATTTTGATTGCTCTGGTCTTCTACAGTCTGAATATATTTTTGATCATCTTGACATGATATGACAGCCATATTCTCATTACATTCACCACATTCATCAATCATGAGAAAAGCAACTTCGGATGATTCTTGAAACCCAACACTAACATTTTTATCATCTACCATACATTCATCCAAAGAAAGCTTTTCACTTACTTGAACAAAGTTCTCATCTTGTTGTCCATGAGGTGATTGGATTACCTCTTCATGAAGGCTTTGTTTTGATGACATGAGAACATTTGGACCCAAAACTTTGTCTTCTTCTATGGACAAATCTGAAACGACACTTTTTCTTTCATCACTTTCAGCCATATGGAATTCTTCAACTTGCTGATCTATTAAGATGTTCACCAGACTGTCATCCTTTTCAAAAGAGGAAGAAGTTTCACCAACACTTTCTTGACCACGTGTGCACTACAAATCTGCTTTAGCTTGAGCTGGAACATGACCGTGCAAGAGTTGATCTATCTCATCTTTAGACAAAGGAGATAAGACCTTTTGTTTCCTTTTTCTCAAACAATGATTGTCTTCAATATTTTCAAGTGAAGGAGTATATAAATTTTCCTCATGCTGCTGATCCATCTCATGTAATTCATGTTGACTATCAAGATGCAAAATTCCTTCATTTTACACCGTACTACAATCTTGGTCATGCTACAAATTTTCATGATCGTCTTTATGCTGCTGAAAGGGAATTTCATATAGGGCTTCCATGATATCATGATCCATAAAATTAACATCCGCATAATATTTTTCAAGGCTCTCAATAAAACCATAAGCATGCTTGCAACAATCATGAACTAGATTCAATGATGGATAAGAGTCTTTATATCTTTCAATGAATAGGTCATGAAAATCCTTTAGACTGTAAATACAAGCAGCAGGAAAATTTTCATACCAAGATTGGGCTTCACCTTCTAGAGTGGCCATGAATATCTTCATTAAGAAATCTTCAGGAAAATCCACCTTCAACTTGTGAATATGCATGTGAAATCGAACTAGATGTAAAGCAACGTCTTTCTTACAATCATCTTTAAACATAGGCAGATTCTTTGACCAATCTACCTTCGGAATTTTATTTAGGAAGCCTGGAATGTGATCTCGGCTCATGGGAGCGTATCTTCTTGCAATCTGGTGTATTTTAAGATATCTCAAACCTGTTGATCTCCAAGCAGTGGAGTCATCATGAAGCACCTAGTTGCTGGATTCTTCAATGAAAGGAGTCGCCAGGTGAATGATTTCAGCCATCTTCTTATGTCTGATCGTTGTTCACCATCAACATGATCTGATCTTGAGATATGTCCTGGGGCAAAACAATCTTCAAGCAAACCATTTTCTCCCGAGTGGAGTCGCCACTATGTTAGCACCTAAATTGGCCTCAGGCTGAAGGAAGGCAAAATTCAAGGTAACCACAAACCACGCTCAGTCTGGTAGCTAGCCCTACCAGAACAAGAGAGGGCTCTCTTCGGGTCACACTCAGTGAATAGATGAACGAAAAGGACTGAGATGCCTTTCAAACGAACTATTTATCTTAGGCTAGTAAGTGGAAATGATAATAAGGAGTGATTTTTATGAATGACTGTGTTTCTGGGATGTTATGGGACCACTGGACCTCAATGTACGGAGAACTTAACATGAAGGCACAGATTATTTCGTGAGGCAAGGTAGGCTGAAAGCATAGAAATTTAGTTTTAAAATATGGCGGGATGGAAAGATTGATTAAGAAGGTGAAAAGGGCATGGGCGATATGAATCCTTTTCAACAGAAGAATGAACATTGTACATGAAATTTTCCCACAGGTAGAGCAATAGAATTGAATTCTACCTGATCTCACTCAAAAAATTTCACCAGAAATGGATACGAAATGAAACTATGGAACATAACAAAGAAATGGAGAGATTGATTAAGAAGGTGAAAATGGCATGGACAACATGAATCCTTTTCAACAAAGAATGAAACACTACACATGAAATTTTCCCACAGGTAGAGCAATAGAATTGAATTCTACTTGATCTCACTCGAAAAATTTCACCAGAAATGAATATGAAATGAACTATGAAACATAACAAGATACATATGAAACATAAGAGGCACATTTGCTACACTCACAACCACATGAATCTCATGAATCAGAGCTACTGCCTTTCATTAATTCTCTGTAAAAATATTAAATGCAAAAATAAAGTTTCTTTCCCACAGTCTCCCAGAAGTTACAAGTCAACCAACCAACCTGCTTTGCAAATGGTTTGCATACAACATATAGAATGTGCTATGAAGAGATAGAACGACCAAGGGTCACAAAATGAAGGTGGAGAGCCAAACATCAGCTGCAAGTGTAGTGTTACAAACATGAAAAATGGCTTGGGTGACCCTTTGCCTTCTTTTGTCACTTGTATAACTGACCATATGGAGTGAAAATATTTACAAAACCGTCGTGCTCCTCCTCCTGTGCGTCGTGCTCTTTTCCAGGTGACTTTTGGAGGCCTTCCTGATATCCAAATTGAGCACAGGATAGATTGTTAGAAAACCTATCCTGTCTACTTTCCAACATCACTAGAATATTTTGATTTGGATTTCATTTCCCTGTCAAAAATCAAATCTCCCAAGACTGTTCAAACTATGCCAGATGAGGCTGCCTCAAGGCAGAGTGCTGTTGCAGGAAACTTTTGAATTCCTTACTCAACCCCAAATTGATCTCATGATAGCTCAATGGAAATCTATATGTGTCTACTTTCCAACACAACTAGAATTTTGCAATTTGGAGTTCATTTGTGCTATCAAATATCAAATCTCCCAAGACTGGTCGAATTGTGCCAAATGAAACTGCTTAAAGGCAAAGTGCTGTTACAGTCAACTTTTGAATGCCTTCCTCAACTCCAAATTGAGCTCATGATAGCTCATTGGAAATCACTTTGTGTCTAGTTATTTTTTGGAGCATCAAGTAAGTCATTTGGTGAACGGAGTTAGGTGAAAAATTGATTTTCCCGAGGTCGCTCCTGAGACAATTGTATTTTTGACATTTCTTCAAATACATGACACTTATGTAAAAAGTGAAGGAGGTTTTTCATCCCTGGTCTGTTTTCGACAAAAATCTCTCTTAGTGTTTCCAAATTCATCTTCCATTGCTCAAAAACATCATTTGAGTGAAACATATCCCGATGTGTGGGACAAGGGATTTGCTGGAATGAAGCGAAATGAAGGGGATAGGGAGCTTCTAAATTCTTGAGGAAATTTTGGGAAGTATGGAGGGATGTTAGGAAGTAGGGGAAAGTGGAATCTCAGAAATTGAGTGAGGGGAAGGGGTCCAAAAAGGCAAAACACAGGCCCAACCATAGAAAATTGCCAGGTTGTAGCAAGAAATTAGGGTTTATGCGAAAATGAGGAATGTGGTGGATCTCAGTGATGGGAAGTGTTTGATAAGGTATTTTAGGGATAGGGGAAGGTGTATGAACATCAGGATACAATTTTTTCGATGATGTGACCATCCAAGGGAAATTAGCTTTAAAACCCTAGGAGAGGGAAATGAACCTTGCCATAGGCGCAACTGAAACATGAACAAGGTGTGAAATGACCCAATGGAACTTGACGCGATGATGAAAACCCTCTGAATGATGGTAGACTTAGCTGAATGGTGACATGGAACATCATTTGGACAACTTTAACGAGGGTAAAATCAAACCCCAGACCTAATGCCTAGTGACCAAATTTTACTTGAAGACTCACTGAAATGATAAAATTTGACCTTGACACCTTAAAATCACTTGTGTAAGAGCATGTTTGATCACTGGAGGAAGGCTGCAAAGGCTGACACTAACAGAGAGGAAGGAAAACACTGCATAGAAAAGCAAGTCTTTATGCACTCACTGTAAGAAGGATGGACATGATGATGAGCACTGTTGGATTCTGCATCCAGAGCTGAGACCTAAGAAGTTCGAGCACAAGAAGAAGAAGACTGTTGCAGCTATTCAGAAAGATTTGGAGTCAGACTCAGGAGGTGAAACAACCATTGCAGCCACATGTATAAAAGGTAAGAATTCTGAAGCATCTATTAGTAATTCCACACAATCTACTATTGATGAAGAAAATGAGAGAAAAAGACATGAGCTTTTCCATATTCGAGTTATTTACAAACATCAAAAGATTGATACTTTGTTTGATAGTGGCTCACAAGTAAATTTAATTTTTGAAGCAATTGTGAAGAATTTGGGATTACTAACTACACCTCACAAGAAACCATACCCATTAGATTGGTTAAGTGATAAAGCACAACTACAAGTGACTAGACAATGCAAACTCAAGTTTTCTTTTGGGTCAACATTTGTAGATGAGGTTGAGTTAGATATAATTCCTTTGTATATATGTGGAATTATTTTAGGAAGTCCTTACTTGTATGACAGAAAAGCTATTTTCTATAGAATTGAGAACAAGTATCTACTCGTTAAAGATGGAATCGAATACTTTGTAAGATCTCATAAGCTCAAGAATAATTATACTCTCATAAACTCAGGGCAAATGAAACGAATTGTAAATTCATGCAAAGGAAAAGAAACCTGATAAAACCAATGTACTTGAGAGTTGTGATGCTAAACATCA
Organism: Pinus taeda; assembly: GCA_000404065.3. NCBI lineage: Eukaryota > Viridiplantae > Streptophyta > Pinopsida > Pinales > Pinaceae > Pinus > Pinus taeda. Next base: position 23,379 of record APFE030412184.1, on the reverse strand, counting down.
AGTTTATTTAGGAAAATTTGTTACAGAGTATGATATCTTGTTTCAAGAACCTAAAGGTCTGCCACCCAAAAAGGAAATAGTGCATGATATTAATTTGCAGCAAGATTCTCATTGTCTAACATTGGGATGTACAGGTTGTCCGCTTTTTAAAGAATGCAGAAATCAAGAGCAGGTGCAAGAGTTGCTCGAGAATGGGGTTCATCAGACCTAGCACATCACCATGTGGGTCACCAATCATTTTGGTGAGAAAGAAAGATGGCTCATGGAGAATGTGCATTGATTACCAAGCACTGAATAAAATAACAATCAAAAATAGTTATCCCCTTCCTCGCATAGATGATCTATTAGATCAGTTAAAGGAAGCTATTTATTTCTCCAAGTTAGACTTGCATAGTGGATATCATTAGGTCAAAGTTGCATAACAAGATGCATGGAAGACTGCTTTCAAAACAAAGTAGGGATTGTATGAGTGGCTAGTTATGCCTTTTGGCTTAACTAATGCTCCTGCTACTTTCATGAGAATAATGAATGATGTGCTCAGACCTTTTCTTGATGATTTTGTTATTGTGTATCTGGATGACATTCTGATTTTTAGTAAAACGTGGGAAGAACACTTAAAGCATGTTAAGTAGACACTAGATGCTTTGAAAAGAGAAAAACTTCATGTTAAACTCTCAAAATGTGAATTTGGCAAAACATCTCTAAATTATTTGGGTCATATAGTAGGGGGTGGTGAATTGAAGATAGATCCCTCTAAAGTGGCAGTCATTGTAAATTGGCCTACACCCAAGTCTGCTACAGAAGTGAGAAGCTTCTTAGGGGCAGCACAGTATTGGAGGAAGTTCATTTCTAACTTTTCCTCAATTGCAGCTCCCTGACATGCTTTAACAGGATTGAACAAGGTGTTTCAGTGGGGAGGCAAACATCAGAAAGCCTTCGACACCTTGAAAGAAAATATTAGTACAACACCTGTACTAGCACTGCCTGATCTGCAAAGACCATTTGAGATCCAAACAGATGCCAGTGACTATGCCATGGGAGCAGTGTTGAACAACAGCATGTAACCTGTATGTTATATTCTAGACTTAATCCTGCAGTAGTTAATATCCTACTATGATAAGATGTAATGCATTATTTCAGAGTGTGAAAAAGTGGAAACATTACTTAATGGGCAAAGAGACAGTAATACTACTGATCATCACCACTTCATATCTACACTCCAAACTAAGTTGCAGCAATCAAGACACTATAGATGGATGGATTTTCTACAACAGTTTCATTTAGTCATCAGATATAAAAAGGTCATACATAATAAAGTTGTAGAAATGTTATCTAGACCCATTATAAAATGCATCTACATAATTCTATGCTACATGAGAGTTACATTGAACAATATGCTCAAGATATAGATTTTAAAGATGTATATGCAACTTTGAGTCAAGGAAAACGAGTAGAAGAATTGAATTATCATGTAAAGGACCAGATCTTGTACCATTGTGGGAAACTCTACATTACCCAAACCGAGAGAGTAAAGATAATTAGAGAAGTACACACTTCTCTGATATCAGGTCACTTTGGGGTAAGAAAACTATTGCACAGCTGCAAAGATTTTGTTATTGGCCAAAAATGAATGAGACAATTTCTAGATATGTAAGAGGGTGTACTATGTGTGCTAAAAGCAAGCCCAACAATAGAAAACTAGGCTTGTACACTCCATTACCAGTACCTTCTCACCCTTGGGAAAGTGTTTCCATGGATTTTGTTGGAGGACTTCCCAAAAATCTAGGAAAGGTCATGATTATCTGTATGTTGTTGTGGATAGGTTCAGCAAAATGTGTATTTTGATACCTTGTAATAAACAGATTACAATTGAGCAAACTGCAAAACCGTTCTTTGAACATCTATGGGTTCATTTTGGATTACCTACTTCCATTGTGTCTAATCAAGACACCCAATTTGTGGGGAAGTTTTTGTCAAGTCTGTGGGAACTGATGGACACCAAACTGAAGAAAAGCACAGCTTTTCATCCACAAATTGATGGCCAAACAGAGGTAGTCAACAGGACAATGATCCAGTTGCTTAGAGGATATTGCAGCAAACATCCTAAGCTTTGGGATGAACATTTGTGTTATGTGCAGCATGCTTACAATAGAGCAAAACATTCTTCTACACAGAGATCTCCTTTTGAGACCTGTTTTGGTTTCACCCCAAGGTCTCCTTTGGATTTTGTCTTTCGTAAAGATACAACAGTTGAGGGACACAGTGATGGGGACAGGGCAAATAGGTTCATTGAACAAATCCAAGAGATCCACTAGGCAGTACAGGAACAACTAGAAAGGAGCCAAGACAAATACAAGGCAAAGCATGACAAGCAATGGATGAAGCATAGTTTTCAAGTTGGTGACCAAGTCTGGATGTATATCAGCAAGGACAGGATGCAAGGTGAAGGTAAAAAGCTAGAGCCCATCAGGTATGGACCCTTCAAAATACTTGAGAAGATTGGTGAAAGTGCTTTTCACCTTGATCTTCCAGCTTATATGCACATCTACTTAATCTTGAATGCAGATTGCTTGAGATTGTTTGAACCCTCACTAATTGAGGATCCCGAAGAGCAAAGCCAATTGCCTTTTGTTGATGGCTTGCTACCTGAATATCTTAATGAATTACAAGAGGACACAGTTCTAGACAGGAAGGTGAGGACGACGCGTAGAGGAGATGTTGAGTACCTCAGAGTAGGACTCAAGGGTTCAAAGCCGAGTAGTTCAAAGTGGATAGAGATTGGACAAGTGAGACAATTGTACCCTCACTTAGTCGATGCTTGAAAACCAACTTTTGGTGGTCCAAAACCTTTTTCAGTCTGAAGGTCATGATCCGAATTGGATCCATGAAAAATAATCAACATGCCATGACTGTATCAAAACATGACAGACTTCAAATTTGTGAACAAAGAGCGATTAAGAAGACCTTTGATAGTGGTAGTTTGCAGCCAGCGAGAAACAACGAGGACCTCGGTCAAAGCACGTTGACCGAGACCCATGGATACCACGTAGGAGGCAAAACTGGCACTTGCGAAGCCCGAATCAGGAAAAGGAGGTCGTTTCTCGCTAGGCAAAACCCTTCGAGAAGGAAAAATCCCCAAAGCACTCAGTCGCATGGAAGCCAGGAAAACCATGGGGATAGCGCTAAGGCAAAAGGTGAGTCTCGTGCTCCAAAACCAACAGTATATCAAGGGAATCCTTGGGCGGTAAGCAGATTTGGAGAAAAGCAAGTGATTCCATTCAGTGCCCAACATGTGGCAATCAGATGAGAGAGAAAACCACCGCTCATCACATGCTAACAGTCGAGCAAGTCAACTACACGAAATGAGTTAATGTCATAGGATCTGGGGGCTCCAGATCTGACAACGGAGATCGTGCCCGATGGAGGAACTGGATTTGACAGGGGATTAAGCCGTCACATAAAGAATTCTGAGGTCTGATTTGACGCTGAGATGGCAAGTGAGTCATACAACAGCGTAACTGGAAAACCGAACCGATGAGGAAGAGCTGGCGCAGTTCACGAGAGGACAAGTGGCCACTTCTTGTGGGCCATTGACGAAGACGCAAAGACAAGGAAGTCCAAGCAAGCAGCAGCAGCCGATCCAACAAGGGTGGAAGAAGAAGTGAACAGTCAGGTAAAAATGGGCTTTAAGCCATGAACAAACACATAACAGAGGACACAGAAGAAAATGAAGACAAAGAGAGTGAAAGTGAAGAAAAGGCAGTGAAGCAAGAAGCAGAAAAATAGAGAGCCGAGCTGAACTAAGGCAGCATCGAGCAGACAGACAGCTTGAGAGGTTCAAGTAATCCTTGAGAGGATCTATTGGGAATTGAGTACCGCATTGGGATCCTCCCATTAAAGATCAAAGAAGTCAAGACTTGGAAACGAAAAGAGTTTGTGCACTCTAGTGGCTTGGGGAATCCAAGAACCACCTTGCGAAGCAATTCTATTTTAGGAGACCCAAATTGAGCTCCTTATTATAAATCTCTAATTTAAAGACACAAGAAAATAATGCCACCACTGAAAGCTGGACCGGAGACATAGCCCTGGAGGATAGGGTGAACTCCTTATTAATTGTTGTGTTCTTGTATATGCTTACTGTGTTTCTCTTACTGTTTTCCATTTTCCAGTGTCTGTGTATTTTGCAATCTGATCGATCCGTTGCCTAAAATGACATAGACACACACCAGCACATGAGTCTGTAATACCTTCATTCATTAATAACTTAACTGAGGTCACTCAAGAGTGATTTTCAGATCATCCAGCTTGCAGAATTATCCGATGCTTTCCGGGGTTGTGATCATGTGCATAAAAATGAATTATGTGAATTAATTTCTAATTATGATGAGACGATTCAGGAACCAAGGGGATTACCTCTGAAGAGGGAAATCCAACATGAGATCCATTTGCAGCATGATGCTCCTTTACCAAATATCGGCATGTATAGGATGTCGACCATTGAGATGGAGGAGATCAAAAAATAGGTGCAGGAACTATTGAACCAAGGGGTCAACAATCCGAGCACTTCTCCATGTGGCCCATTGGTTGTCTTATTGCCGACGAAAGATGGCACATGGAGGATGTGCGTGGATTGTCGAGCACTAAACAAAATCACGATGAAAAATCGTTACCCTCTTCTACGCATAGATGATTTATTAGATCAGCTAAAGAATGCTATCTATTTCACCAAATTGGATTTGTGTAGTGTCTATCACCAAGTCCGAATTGCAGAGTAGGATGTGTGGAAAATCACCTTCAAGAACAAATAGGGGTTGTTCGAATGGATGGTGATGCCATTCGGACTTTGCAACACTCCATCCACTTTCACGATGGTTATGAATGATCTCTTTAGGCCTATCATTGATGAATTTGTTCTTGTATATCTAGACGATATTCTTGTCTTTAGTAAAAGTTGGAATGAACATGTATGCCATGTGAAGAAAGCGCTTGATGTATTGAAAAAAGAAAAACTCTATGTAAAATTGTCAAAGTGTAAGTTTGGGAAAACCTCTTTGGTTTACCTAAGTCATATTGTTGGTCATGGTCAACTAAAAATTGATCCCTCTAAAGTTGAAGAAATTGTAAATTGGCCTAAGCCTACTAGTGTAACCAAGGTTCACATCTTTTTGGGTGCAATACAGTATTGGAGGAGATTTATTGCCAATTTCTCTATTATTGCATCATCTTTACACACATTGACAAGTGTAAAGAAAGTATTTCAATGGGGAGGAAAGCAGTAGAATTCCTTCGAAACATTGAAAGAAAAGATCATCACCGCACTGGTCTTGGCCTTACCAGATCTCCAACAGCTATTCGAGATCAAGACAGATGTGAGCAGATATGCTATGGGAGTTGTATTGATGCAGCAAAGAAGACGATATGTTACCATTCAAAGAATTTATCCCAGGCTGTGATAAACTATCCCACTTATGACGAGTTATAAGCCTTGGTCTAGAGTGTGAAAAAGTGGAAACACTACCTGATCGGCAAGGAGACCATCATCCATACGGATCATCATCCCTTGTAGTATCTTCAGTCACAAACCAAGTTGCAACAATCTTGTCATTTCAGGTGGATGGGTTTTCTTCAGCAGTTTCATCTAGTAATAAAGTATAAGAAGGGCACTAGCAACAAAGTGCCTGATATGCTATCTCGCCCTCCTATTTCTGCTTCTGTTAATTTTGCATAATGCTTCGTTATCTTTTGAAAGTTATGTTGAACAATATGCTAACGATGATGAATTTAAGGAGATTTATGCAAAATTAACCCATGGTTCACAGGTGGACAATTATCACTTGTAGAGGAAACTGTTGTATCACCTTGGTAAATTGTGCATACCCACAGTGGAAAGGGTACATGTAATCTGAGAGGCCCACACCTCCCTTGTGTCTGGTCATTTTGGTGTTGAAAAAACTTTGTGTCATGTACAAATATTTTGTTTGTGGCCTCATTTGAAGAACATTATGACTCACTATGTAACGGGATGTGTGGTGTTTTCTTTCAAAGCCCTCTAATAGAAAACTCAGGCTCTACACACCACTCCCTATTCCGAGTCGTCCATGGGAAAGTGTGTCAATGGATTTTGTAGGAGGTTTGCCTTTGCCTAGGAAAAGTCACAACTATTTGTATGTTTGGGTCCATTTTGGGTTGCCCACATCGATTGTGTCAGGTCGGGACTCTCACTTTCTAGGAGAGTTTTGGACCAGCTTGTGGAAGATGATGGACAACAAGTTGAAAAGAAGCACGGAATTTCATCCATAGACTGACGAATAGACAGAGATTGTCAACCGCACAGTGGTACACTTGTTGCGAGGCTATTGTGGGAAACATCCTAAGTTGTGGGATGAGCATCTTCCATATGTGCAGCATTCCTTCAACTTAGCAGTGCACTCATCTATGCATCATTCACCATTTGAGACATGTTTTGGCTACTTTCCAAAATACCCTTTTGATATGGTCTTTGGAAGGGAAGATGACTCCAGTGGACATGATGACAGGGACAAAGAACAAGGGTTCATTCAGTGGATCCAATTAATTCACCAAGAAGTACAGGAGCAGTTGGAGAAAATTCAAGCTTGGTACAAGGCTCGACATGACAAACACCGAGTCGACCATCAATTTCAAGTGGCAAACAAAGTGTGGTTCCATATCAGCAAGGACAGAATGAAGGGATAAGGGAAGAAGTTGCAACCAATCCAATATGGCCCATTCACCATCTTGGACAAGATTGGAAACAATGTCTTCCGTCTCGATTTTCCAACATATATGCAAAAGTACTCCATAGTGAATGTGGAAAACTTAAAGCTATATGAGCCACCATTGATTATGGACACCAAAGAGGTGGGCACAGTTCGTACAGTTTATTACTTTTCACCAAAGTGTCTCGATGAGTTACCTGATGACATCATCCTTGACAGAAGAACCAGGACTTCACGACGGGGAGATGTGGAATACCTTTGAGTTGATTTCAAGGGGATGCACCCTAACAAGGAAAAATGGCTGGAAAAAGAAAGAGTGAGGGAACAATTCCCTCACTTGCCAAGTGACTGATAAAGCATTTGGTGATCCAAAAGCTCCTCAATGGGGAGGATTGATCCAGGTGGATCTCCATACACCAGTTGCATGGAAAAGGCTTAAAATTCAAAGTGGTAGAAAGTCGATTAACTTGACATCAGATTGAAGTTCTTTTCGCCCTAATTCCAACTATGTGAATGGCACTCTAATCCAAGTCTGGATGAGGAAGATAGAGGCAGTCAAAGTTTTGGTTGACTTTTTCTGACTGGGCAGGAATAATGGAGACACAATTTGGAATTTTTCCTGGTGATAGAATCTAGCGAACTCTGGCCAAATTTCGGGCGAAATTATCACCTGGATAAATTGTCTCCTTCAGTCTAGATTCCGGACTTTCAAAATGGGCATATGGTTATATTAAAACAAAAATTATTAAAAAAGGGTGGCGAGCCAACAACCCAACCACCCCAATCCTTATCAACATATGTAATAATGGAGGGACAGGCCACTACCCCCAACCCCTCCCCCTGTACCTAGTAGAACCCGTGCATTTTGGACGGGCCACTATCACACGTGGAGTACTATGTGTGCTAGCCCTTGGGGCATGGACCAAACCTCAAACCACTGTCGTTAAGTGTATGAGCCACCATGGGATAAGGGACAGGTGAGATGGGCGAGCCACCCAAGGCGGGCCCAACCCAACCTCCCGTCCAAAATTAAAATTTTGTTATGTAAAAAAGGCAGGGGATGGGGTTTGACTGCCCGACCCTCTCCACAACAAACAGATCTTCAACCATTCTGCCAATGGAGTTTTTGTAAACTCCGCCCACCTTTTTCATATTTAAACTCGGTCATCAGTGTGCCCAGGCAGTAGAGGAGCACACAAGCAATTCGAGGAAGGTTCATTTGTAGGTGGAAGAACCATGATCAGTGCAGAGAGGGGTGGAACCATGATCTAAGCAATTTCTCTAGGCGGGTTAGATTTTCACTTTGTCAAATTTTGACAAATTTTATATGGTTTCAACATTTCTCGATGCCACGAACGTAATGGTGTTGTCCGTCTCTCCAACAAAGCTCTGCATTTTTCAGGCATTTTTCAATATGGAGGTATAAGACTCATTTTTTATAATTGATGCTTGTACTCTTCTTTCTCATGCCACTTAATGAATGAAGGCCTCCCCATTGATCGAGCAGGGCCCAGAGACGTAGTCCAAATCAGACGAACTCTATTATAATGTCTCTTGTCTTCTTTCATGCTTTATGTGTTTCTCCTCTTCTCTCATGTGCACATTAAATTTCTATGTTTAAGCTACACATTATGCATGTAATTCTTTAATACATCTATAAGCAAAAGATCTTGGATCAGGTGGATATATAGAGCAAGTTTTGTTGCACTATCCATGCCTTATAAAGTGGGCATGGATTTCATGAAATGAATGAACCTATGGTGATGAATAAAGGAGTCAATGATAGACTAAGATGCTTTAGTCAATGATAGACTAAAGCATATTAGAATCCTTAACAAGGACCCTAGCAACAAAATTCTTCGCCTAATTAGTAACAAAATCAAAAACTCCTCTCTTGATTCTAATATTAAGAAGAAGTTAATACCCAATAACGCCATCATCCCTAGAATATATGGGGTGCCCAAAATCCATAAATCGGGAATTCCATTGAGACCTATTGTGAACACTATAGGTTCACCCACTTATTGGTTAGCAAAATACCTTGCTAACAAACTTAGGCCTTTATCCAGCAACTCTCCCTCCTACATCAAAGATTCCACTTCTTTCATAGAATGGATTAAAAACCTAGAGATTGGTGACAATGATCTCATGGTTAGCTTTGACATAGTGTCTCTCTACACTATGATTCCTGTAGATGAAGCCATAGAAGTATTGAAGAAAATCACACACCATGAAACTGTGGAACTAGTAGGCATTTGCCTTAAATCTTCATACTTCAGTTTCAAAGGTAAAATCTATGAGCAAAATCATGGAGTTGCCATGGGTTCTCCTTTATCACCATTGATTGCCAATTTATACATGGAACATTTTGAACAAATGGCTCTTAAATCTTTCCCCTTCATCCCTAATGAATGGAAAAGATTTGTAGATGACATTTTCGCTAAATGGAGCCATGGTTTAGAAAATCTTAATGAATTTTTATCACACATAAACAGCCTCTCTGAACACATTAAATTCACTATTGAAATCGAAAAAGACAACCAACTCCCCTTCCTAGATGTCCTCCTTACCAAGAAAAATGGAAAACTAAGCCACCAAGTCTTCAGGAAACAAACTCACACTAACAAATATCTTCACTCAAATTCCCACCACCATTCGAAGCAAAAAGTCAGTGTCATCAAAACCCTAGTTGCCGGAGCTTCTAGAATCTCTGACCCTGAACATTTAGAAGAAGAACTTAACCATCTCTACAAGGTCTTTATAAACAATGGCTATAAAAAAAACATTATCCAAAAAATAATCAATAAATCCACAACCAATACCCAAAAAAGAAAAACTGGTGAAAACCCTAGAATCTCCCTACCCTATATAAAAGGAACCACAAACAAAATTTCCTAAATTTTGACCAAGCATAACATCATGGTTGCCTTCACACCCCCTAACACCATCAAAAACATGCTAGATTCTGCTAAAGACCTAATAGACCCAAAAAATCACAAAGGAGTATATTCGGTTCCCTACTCATGTGGCAAAATATACATAGGTGAAACAGGGAGATCCTTTGGCATAAGATTAAAAGAACACATTAATGATATTTCAAGGAACAGGTCAGAAAAATCAGGTCTGGCAAAGCATGCTTGTTCCTCCTCACATTATATTTGCATGGAACAAGCTAAATTAATTCACAATGAAGACTATTATTTAAAAAGAAGGGTGAAAGAGGCAATCGAAATCGACAATTCCTCCAACAACATGAAGAGAGACGACGGCCTTAAATTAAGTAACACCTGGAAACCCTTATTAAACAAAATAAAAAAGCAATAAATAAAGACTTGCAAGCTTTCATTAAAAATAAAAAAATAAAAAAATTAATTAATAATATTAATATAATAATTAATAAGAATAATTATAATAATAAATAAAATTATTTTATAAATAATACAACTATATAATAATTAAAGAATTTTTATTAATAAATTTAAATACAATTTTTCCTGTTACTTAAAATTATATAGCATTCTAGTAAAAACATTTTAATAACAGAACTTAAATATATAGTAGAACTTAATATATAACATAATTATATATCCTATTATAATAAATAAATAAATAATATATTAAAATATAAAACTAAATAAATAATAATCATTATTAAATTAATTAAATTAAAAATCATAATAACAATAAATAAATAAACAAACTATTTAATTAATAATATTATAAAAATAATAATATATAAACAAGATAATCAATAATATTAAAAATATGAAATAAATAAATAAATATTTATATAAATTGATTAATAAAATATCAAAGTCGTTTGAAGCCGACAATTAAAAGAAACATTAAAATTTTTCAATTAACTATTAATAAACTCCATAATCTCGCACTCTCTCTTCTCAAATTACAAATCTTATTTCCCTTATGATGGACTCACTAAGCTAGTCCGAAACGTTGGTTTCAAAACTGTTCACAGGTTTTTTCCAAAAATTTAAAAATTCTAGCAACCTGTATGGACTCTCTCTTTAACATCATTAAGTCCCACCATGGAAGGGACATAATGAACAATGCTCTAAATTTTGAGAAGATGAGAATTTCCAGAGCTAGAAATCTTTCAAATCTCATACTTCTAAAACAATGTAGAGATGAATACCTCACTCCAAATTTCGCCAAATGCAACCATCCCCTTAAATGTGGTCGGAACATCTCTGTCTTTAATAATCTTAGTAAAACCCTCATCAAACATGAAATCAAATTCACCAGATTTCGATTAATTAAAATATCTGAAAAACTTCTACGCTTACATCTCCAGCTAGCATCAGCTCTTCGCTCTGATCTCTGGCAGTGTTTAGATGCCTTCTCCTTCGCCAAAGCTGAAAGGATTCTGGACTATATCCTAGCAAAGAAAACCAAAAAACTTATAACCCTCAGAAATGCCAAAGACATACTTATGAATCGTTCTACAACTCAGAAACAGGAAAAATGCCATAAATTCCAATATGCAGACCAACACAGGGCTCCCAGCACGTATTACAATGTCACCATCACTCATCTGGAAAATCTGAAAGAGCAGGTTAAAACCAACAGCGCAGGAATCATGAAACCTGATAGCCTGACAGCAAAGGTTGAAATTATTGCAGAAAATGGCAACAACTACCCAGCAACACACAGAAAATTACACATGAGGACAACCTGACAACGCAGGTTACAGGCGCAGAAGTCAATAAACTAGACGGTCAAACAGCGAAAACAACAAAAGATGGCAATGATTGTACTAGCCAACACCACTCCAGCAACACACAGAAGGAAAATAATGATTACACTAGAGTCATGCAGTACAGTGCAAGCCTGACAGCACAGGTTGTTACCAACAACGTGGAAGATACACTCACTACGCTATGGAACAGCCAGACAATGTAGGATAATGCAAAAGATAGCTCGCAAAACGATTATATGATCAAACACCGTGCTCCCATGGAACAATGCACTCTCTCCAAAAATCCATCCCACACTCAGGTCGCAGCGCAAGTTGAAACCATTCATTCCCCTTGTAACCTTTTTGGGCAGGAAAAATAAAACAACTCAATTAGACGGTCAACGGTAATCAACCTCTCAAATCTGACATTAGATGATACCCTGAAAGCACTGCTGGAAAAAGGCCTAAACTTTGTTGTGTCTCCAACCAAAATTCCTGTGAATGATATCATAAGCAACATTGAGGTCATCATCAAAGACACAGATCAATATGTGGCAGAAGAAATAAGACAGGATGTTGCAAGAATTCTCAGAAATGCTAGACCTCCTCCAAGCAACATCTCCAAAGAAGAATCCACATCTTTAAGAAACATCAAGAAAAACAAGGACATCATAATCTTAAAAGCAGACAAAGGAAATGTCACTGTTATTATGAATAGGAAAGATTATGATAATAAGATGGAAGAACACCTTAACAAAAGTGGTTGCTATAGAATCCTTAACAAGGACCCTAGCAACAAAATCCTTCGCCTAATTAGTAACAAAATCAAAAACTCCTCTCTTGATTCTACTATTAAGAAGAAGTTAATACCCAATAACGCCATCATCCCTAGAATATATGGGGTGCCCAAAATCCATAAATTGAGAATTCCATTGAGACCTATTGTGAACACTATAGGTTCACCCACTTACTAGTTAGCAAAATACCTTGCTAACAAACTTAGACCTTTATCCAGCAACACTCCCTCCTACATCAAAGATTCCACTTCTTTCATAGAATGTGTTAGGATATTCTGACACATAGGAATAGTTAAGTATAACTTGGTCTAGTATAGAGTTAGGTAAAGTGTGTTTCTTTACTATGTACTTTTGTATCTAACCCATACTCATCCTGACCTTTCCTTTGATGTTGGTCTTATTGCTCGGTTTATGCAAACCCCACATGAAAGTCATTGGAAAGCAGCTAAAAGAATACTTCGTTATGTTTGAGGTACAATTCAGTTTGGAATTCATTACAGTGCCGAAGCATCTCCTCTATTGGTTGGTTTCACAGATTCCGATTGGGTTGGTGACCCTGATGATCGGAAGTCTACTGCCGGTTATGTGTTCACTCTTGGTTCAGGACCTATTACATGGGCTTGCAAGAAACAAGGTGTCATTTCTCTTTCTTCAGCAGAAGCAGAGTATCGTGGTACCATAGAAGCTAGTAAGGAAGCCTTGTGGCTTCGTCAGATCCTATCAGAGTTTGGCTTTCAGCAACAACATTCGACTACACTTTGGTGTGATAATCAAAGTGCCATTAAACTATGCAAAGATCCAGTTCAACATCAGCGTAGCAAACACATTGAACTACACATGCACTTCATCAGAAAGCTCATTCATGACCATGTTCTTGAAGTGCAATATTGTTCAACAGATGATCAAGTTGCAGACATCTTTACAAAGGCTCTCACAGAGGTGAAGTTTACTAAACTTCGATTTATGTTGGAGTTCAGGAAGTTGTCACTAAGGGGGGATAGGCTCTAGTGCCTCCTTCCTTCTCCTATTGTGTCATATTTGTAAATCCTTCAATCCTATCCCAAGTTGTTCTTAAGGGGGGATGTTAGGATATTCCGACCCATAGGAATAGTTAAGTATAACTTGGTCTAGTATAGAGTTAGGTAAAGTGTGTTTCTTTACTATGTACATTTGTAACTTACAATCCGACGGTCACGATATGTAGTGATCCGACGGTTCATTCTCTCCTCGGTATTACCGACACTTGATCCGTGGCTTGACACCCGATTGGTCCATGAATTCTATTTAAAGCGCATGGAGGGTCATTTTTAGGTTCACCGTGCATGAGAGAAGCTTATGTAAAATTTTCATTCTTTTATTAATAAATTGCGTGTAGTAGCCACGTTGGCGCAGGCCGTGGACTGTTTCCCTCTCTGAGGGTTTTAACCACGTCAAAATACTGGTGTATTGATCTGTGATCTGTTTGTGAGCGGTGTCCTTTGGTGTTCTGTCTGAGGAACTTACCCTGTAAATTCCTACAGAATGGATTAAAAACCTAGAGATTGGTGACAATGTTCTCATGGTTAGCTTTGACATAGTGTCTCTCTACACTATGATTCCTGTAGATGAAGCCATAGAAGTATTGAAGAAAATCACACACCATGAAACTGTGGAACTAGTAGGCATTTGCCTTATATCTTCATACTTCAGTTTCAAAGGTAAAATCTATGAGAAAACTCATGGAGTTGCCATGGGTTCTCCTTTATCACCATTGATTGCCAATTTATACATGGAACATTTTGAACAAATGGCTCTTAAATCTTTCCCCTTCACCCCTGATGAATGGAAAAGATTTGTAGATGACATTTTTGCTAAATGGAGCCATGGTTTAGAAAAGCTTAATGAATTTTTATCACACATAAACAGCCTCTCTGAACACATTAAATTCACCATTGAAATCAAAAAAGACAACCAACTCCCCTTCCTAGATGTCCTCCTTACCAATAAAAATGGCAAACTAAGCCACCAAGTCTTCAGGAAACAAACTCACACTAACAAATATATTCACTCAAATTCCCATCACCATCTGAAGCACAAAGTCGGTGTCATCAAAACCCTAGTTACCAGAGCTTCTAGAATCTCTGACCCTGAACATTTAGAAGAAGAACTTAACCATCTCTACAAGGTATTTATAAACAATGGTTATCAAAAGAACATTATCCAAAAAGTAATCAATAAATCCACAACCAATACCCAAAAAAGAAAAACTAGTGAAAACCCTAGAATCTCCCTACCCTATATAAAAGGAACCACAGACAAAATTGCCAAAATTTTGACCAAGCATAACATCATGGTTGCCTTCACACCCCCTAACAGCATCAAAAACATGCTAGATTCTGCTAAAGGCCTAATAGACCCAAAAAATCACAAAGGAGTATATTCGGTTCCGTGCTCATGTGGCAAAATATACATAGGTGAAACAGGGAGATCCTTTGGCATAAGATTAAAAGAACACATTAATGATATTTCAAGGAAGAGGTCGGAAAAATCAGGTCTGGCAGAGCATGCTTGTTCCTCCTCACATTATATTTGCATGGAACAAGCTAAATTAATTCACAAGGAAGACCATTATTTAAAAAGAAAGGTGAAAGAGGCAATCGAAATCGAAAATTCCTCCAACAACATGAATAGAGACGACGACCTTAAATTAAGTAACACCTGGAAAGAACGCCTTATTAAGATCAAAATAAAAAAGCATAAATACAGACTCACAAGCTTTCATTAAAATAAATAATAAAATAAAATAAAAATTATTAATTGATAATTTGATTAATAAAATAATATAATAATGAAAATAAGAAAAAAAATTATTTAATTAATAAAATAATAAATAACAACCTATTCAAATAATAATAATAAATTTAAAATTATTTAATCAATAAATAATTAAATACAACCTATCACTGTTACTTCTTAAAATTAATATACATCTATGTAAAAAAACATTTAGTAATAACTAAGAACTGTATATATCATTGTATATTATGTATCAAGTAAAAATAAAAAAAATTAATAAACTAATAAATAATTAAAATAATAAAATAAATAATGATTAATTAAATTAAAATTAATAAATAATATATATATATATATATAAAATAAAACTAAAATAATAAATAATAATAAAAAATTAATAATAAATAAATAAATCAATTAAATTAACATTAAATTAAATTAAATTAAAAAAAAATAATAATTAAAATAAATAAAAAATAAACAATAAATTAATTAAAGTTATTAAATTAATAAAATAATAATATAATAATAAAAATATGAAATATAATTAAATACTTAATAAATTAAAATTAATAAATAATTCAACTAGTCAATTGCAAGCCGACAATTAAGAAACATTAAAATTTTTTTCAATTAACTATTAATAAACTCCATAATCTCGCACTCTCTCTTCTCAAAGTACAAATCTCATTGCCGTGATGATGGACTCACTAAGCTAGTCCGAAACGTTGGTTTCAAAACTGTTCACAGGTTTTTTCCAAAAGTTTAAAAATTCTGGCAACCTGTATGGACTCTCACTTTAACACCAAGACTAAAGCATCACAAGATTTCACATGGAGAACACCCAAAAGCAATGGACAAATAGGGAGTTGAAAGTGGAGATTGACGTCCAAGTGAAACTATCCAGACCAAATATTCTAGAAGCACCGGGAGAGAACAAATGTGCTTAGTTAATAATAATAATTAAAAAGGAAGAAATAAAAAATAAAAAAGAGAGAGAATTATAACGAAGTTAAAAATTTAATTAGGTTGATAGGAGTGTCTATTTTGGAATATGGCTTCTAGAATTTCAATTTACTCATCAATAATTATTAGATGGATGGTAGATTCAAAAATCAAAGATTTGAGATTTATGTCCAAAGTAGTCATGCATTTTTTGCTCTTTTAATTAAATTGACTAATTGTGCCAAGGGGAACTCTCCAACCCAATATGATAGAGTGTTGTAATGTCATGTAAACATTTTAACTATACCAAAATAAAATAAATTAAATTAAAAATAATTAATAA
>APFE030412182.1:86675-157891 GCA_000404065.3 Pinus taeda | reverse complement strand
GGGGGGGGGGGGGGGGGGTACTGCTTATGGGTAGTTGACACGCAGCGGTCAACACCCCTCATCATCCAAACGGGGTAGATCAGTCGTTGTTGTCACCTGGTGTTCCAAGGCCTTTCTTAGGCACGAGACATGCAATACATTATGTACCTTGCTTCTAGGTGTGAGCTCTAGCTCATAGGCGACCTCTCCAACCTGCCTAGTCACCCTGTAAGTCCCATAGAAACATGGTTTGAGTTTCTCATCCATGGTTGCGGGGGAGCTCCCCTCCTCCTAATCACTCCTGGAGTGTGCTTCGAACGAGAGAAAATTGGGAGTGCACTCTTACAAAAAAATCTGCTCCCTAGTTTTTTCACAAAATTTTTGTCACAAAGATGTTCCGAACACAATCTTTTTTCAAAGAAATTGTTGGACGTTGCATAAACCAACACTCCTCGTGTGTTTCATGACATGGACTAACTGCCTCTCACGGATCCTTATCTCTGGCGATGCAATCGTTGACTAACACCTACGGGTTTTGGTATAATGACAATCGTGATTCCCAACAAGTGGTATCAGAGCCTAGGTCACGAGTTCGATACACACCCAACTCGTGTTGGGGGGGAGATTGTTGGACATTGATAAACCAACACTCCCCATGTGTTTCGTGACATGGACTAACCGCCTCTCGTGGATCCTTATCTTTGGCGATGTGATCGTTGACTAACACCTGTGGGTTTTGGTCTAACGGCAATTGTGATTCCCAACAGAAACAAGAAGTTTTGAGAGTGGTTTCAACCTCATTGGATTTCATATGGAGAAAGTAGAATTTTAGATCTCACTCAAAATCTAGCAGACTCATCAGCTTTGTCAGGATTTCAAGATTAGGGGGATTGCAATGTTTGCATTATATTTTGTCATGTACTAGGGTATGGGACTCGTATTTAATCAACAGCACCAATCCATCTATATACCTTGATGTTAGTGAGATTGGTTGTCGAACTCCTCTATCATGACCCTACTAAAAATGTACCCATCACTCAAACAAAATCTTGACTTGACATGCTACATTCTTTCTATCTCATGTTAATTGCTTAGAGGATGATATTAATGACAAAGATCCCGAAATAGGTAATGATTTTGATGATATGCAACTATTTGTTGTAGCATGATTTTTTTGGATGTTAGAGGTCATATAGAGCCTATTTGTTGATATATTTTCGGTTCAGAGATGGATTCCACTCTATGCTATTTTGGTTATGTGCACCCTTACATGTTATATAAATGGGAACTTGTAACTTATGAACATGGTTGATGAGGATTATAACTTCTAGATGATTGATGTTATATGGTTTAAACTTTAATCCATGTTTTTAAGCTTTTTATATCTAATTCATCATTCTACATGTTTTTTTTTACATATATGCATCAAAATATATAAAAATATATATTATATAAAAATTCGCTCCAGACCCAAGAGCTTTTGAAAATGTCACTCCCCGCTCCAACTCCCGCTCCCACTCCCAAGTAACCTTGTTCTTAGCTCCCTTTTGCATCAGAGTCGACTAACTGTATGGTTGGAGCATCAGAAAGACAGTCCCCAACTTCAAAATGCCTCTCAACCTTGTGCTTGTCTACATAGATCTTTTGTTGATTCTGGGTTGTTTGTAAATTATCCTTGAGAGACCTAAGGATGTCTTGGCTCTCCTATACCTAATACTTGGCCCCTAGGGTCCCACTGTCTCCATACACAAAATCAGAAAATGTCAAAGCATCATAACCATATAGAGCACAAAATGGAGACATACCTATTGACATGTGGAACGTGGTGTTGTAGCATTATTTTCCAAGGTGAAGCCACTTCACCCATGTGCGCTACTACCCAATCACGTAGTTACGCAAGTACCCCTCTAACCACTTGCTCACAATTTCGGTCTAACCATCTGTTTATGGGTGGCAGCTAGTATTGGGTCTGAGCTCTGTCCCCACTAACCAAAACAACTCCTGCCAAATCCCCCCATAAATCTATTGTCCTTATCACACACTATGGTCTTGGGAAGACCATGTAACCTGAAAAACAACTTGGCCACCTATGACGTTGATGAATAGAAAGGTATGGAAAAGAAATGGGTATACATTTTCAATTGATCAACCACTACATATATACAATCTGGCCCTTGTATTGCTTGCAGCCCTGTAATAAATTCCATAGATATACTCTCCCGTTTCTGCTCAAGAATAAGGAGGGGAAGCAATACACTTGCGAGGTGTGCTTTCTCCCCCTTGTTCCTCTGGCAAGCATCACACTCCTGCACATGCCTCAAAACATTCACCTTGAGGCTCCTCCATGTGAAGCGCTCCTAGATAGCTCAATGTCTTGAGGAACCCCTAATGCCCTACTAGTGGAGAGTCATGTGCAACTTGCATGATCCTCTCCCCCAACTGTGAACCAAGTACCAAATAGATCCTTCCCTTGTAATAAATCGCCTCATTCATCACCTGGTACCTGTCACCCGCATGGGTACCATCTAAGATCTCACAAGACGACCCGTCCTTAGAGTAGTCCACCAACGACTGTGCCTTCCAATCCTGGTAGATATTCATAAGGGATATTGTCGTGGGCCTCCTAGATAAAGCATCAGTTGCTATATTCTGCTTGTCCTCAACATACTCTATATCAAAATCGTAAGCCTGGATCTTGCTGACCTACTTCTGTTGCCTCTCGTTGAGCTCTCCTTACTCCAAATGCCTCAAATGCCTCAAATGATCCTCCCAAGTTCTTTTATAAATCAAAATATCATCAAAGAACACCAACACGAACCTATGAAGCTACTTGTGGAAAATGTGGTTCATGCAAGACTAGAAAGTAGTTGGGGCATTGGTTAGCCCAAAGGGCATCACCAAGAACTCAAAGTTCCCATAACGGCACCGAAAGGTTGTCTTCGGGATGTCCTACTCCAAAAATCATATCTAGTGGTAGCTCGAGCACAAATCAATCTTAGAAAAGTATTTAGCCCCTCTAAGTTCGTCCATGAGCTTATCTATGCACGAGATCGAGTACCGGTTCTTCAATGTCTTCTTATTCAAGGCCGATAGTCAATACACATAAGAAGGGTCCCATCCTTCTTTTTCACCAACACAACTGAGGAAGCGAAGGGACTCAAACTAGGCTAATGTGCCCCAAGGCCAACAACTCGTGTATGACACGCTCAATCTAATCTCGGTAAGCCTTGGGATGTTAGTACAAAGTGGTGATGATGACATGCACACCCTCCTCTAACTCAATTGTGTGCTCAAATCCCCTGTTAGGTGGCCTGCCTAGAGGAATGTCCCCAAAAATTGTTGGGTACCTGTCTAGTATCTCCTAGATGTTTGGGTAAAATAGTCGTGGCTATGTCCCTGCCTCTGTAATCCTGAGCTCCACTACCCACTCTATATCTCGATGTCGTAAATCAGCCTCCATCCGATGTGCTGACACCATCTGTGGTGGGTATGAATGCATCCCTCTCAACAACACTAGCTTCCCATCTGGCCCTGTGAACTCCATCTCTTGTTTCCTCCAGTCTATGGTGACTCGTCCCAAGGAGTAAAGCCACTAGACACCGATGACTATGTTGGTGTCCGGAACATTGACCACAAAGAAGTGATCGGTTAGAGAGTAATTCCCCATAGTCACTGTCAAACTAGGGACATACCTAGTGCGCTACATAGTCTGGTCCCTCGACACTAGGACTGGAAACCACTCAAAGCTCTCAGGCGATATACCTCTTCACTCCACCATTTGTGCATCAATAAAGTTGTGGGTTGCCCCATTGTCCACCAAGACTACTACATGTTGTCCCTGCACCGTGCCTCTGATCTTTAGCATGAGGTACTTGGGGACTCCCCTCAGTGAAGCAATAACCCTTCCAATGGCTCTAAATAGGTCCCCACCAGGTAGGGGTGGTGGTCCTCCCCCACTACCTCCAATGGTTAGCAACTCACCACCTCCTACATCATCCTCCTGCTCTACACCATCCTCTAGTTGACTGTCTGAAATCACCTCGATATAGGGCCTTGCCCTTGGTACACCTATGCCTAGGTGCACATGCTCCTAGCAAGTGAAGCACAACATCCTCTAGCGAATGTCTCTCCTGCTCTCATTTTCCAGTTTCCCATGCCCCTTAACATCTCTCCGTGATGGGGGTATAGTGTCTCGGACCCTTTGTGGGAAAGGAGCTTGTGGGGGAATTGGTGCCCTAGTCTTGGGAGTTGCATCTTGCAAATCCCATGTATGATTTATTGCCTCTTGTAGAGTGGTGGGCCTGCTTTCCCTCACTAGCCCACATAAGTGCTCAACCAAACCATCCACAAAGGTGTAGACCCTCCTGGCATCTGTTAAATCCAACACCATCACAGACACCCTCAAGAAATCTGCTATGTAATGCTCAGGATTTGTCTATTTGAGCTGGGTCAACTGTCTAAAGTATGCTTCCGGATCCCTCTTGTAAAAACACTCCACAAACCTCCATGTGAAGTCCGCATATGAAGTCATGCGGGCATGCCCTAGCATGGTCAACCCATGGAACCACCAATCGTGGACCTCTGCCTCATAGGGCAAGGTATCCATTTTAATGGCTTCCACCTTTGTCATCCAGCTAAGCTGAAAATATATGTCTAACTTCTCCACCCATGCTCTTGCCGTGCACTTGCATGAGCCATCAAATATGGGGAGGTACATCCTCTCAATGGTATGCTGCAACTGTGAGTTTTGCATGCTTGAACCTTTTGCGCCCTTGCCCTTATCATTCTACTTGAGCTGGAAGAAATCCCGGAAACTCAATGTAGCTCGAAACTCTTCACCCATTGATTCTCATTCCTTGAAATACTCCCCCATGGGCACCTCGTCCTACCCAAACTGCTCACTAGCTCCTGAGGGTAAAAACATGGGCAATGTGGTTCTGGTTGGCCCACTGAAAGCGTGTGGGTGAGTCAAAGGAGAATGGTGGTCATGCTGGTGGGAAGCCCCTGAGGTATCCCCAAACACGAAATCCTGGTGGACACTTTTGTCACGGTTCTGCTACTTAATCTCCTCCAACATTTATTTCTACCCCTTTACCAAGTCATTCAAAGCCTTCAAGAGGCTATTGAATGTTGCCTCCTCTTTGCTTGTTGGTTCTGCCATGTTTACTTCCACTACCTCTTGTTTTGGGGACTGAGTATTAGGTGTGACCTCCAATTCCCTCCCTCGACTCTTGAATCAATGCCTCTTGTAGGTAATGTTTTGCTTCTCTTCTGTGGTCATAGAAGATTTCCCCCACGGCCAAGCCAAGACTGGTGCTTTGATACTACTGTAATATCCTTACTAGGAATTAATAGTGATAATCTAAACAAAAACACCATATGCAACACAAAAATTCAACATGCAATTAGAAACCCAAAAATTTGCCAAAAACTGTGCCAAGTTGAGCCATTTTATTAATATATCAAAGAGAGTACAAGGATGTATGGAGTAAGTGCACATGTGCTTGCATAAGCAAGCTAGACAAGTCCTAGGTAATAAAATATGTTGCCCAGATGATAAGAAGTACTACTCCTTCAACCGCTATGCAAGCCCAGAAATTTTGTTGCTACTGGCTGGAAAGGTACTAGAGTTTGACCCCTCTAGAGTGCTCAAAACATTCTGCAATATTAACCATGGGCTCTAGTCACCAAACCCACAAAGATCCAGAAAGGGTTTGGCCTCGTTTTGACCTCCCCAAAATACCCCCAAATAGAGCGAGTTCCTTCTCGAGCTAATGTTCGCACCCATGTGAATCTATTGCCCAAATGGTCCCCAAAATGCTGAGAAATCCCTCCAATAATTCTCCTTATGACCCCCAGCAAAACTCAGCTCCAAACTCTCAGTCAAGCCTCCCACAACAAGTGCACTCCTCAAGTGACTGTGCAACACAGTCAACCTCTTTTGTGCATGTCTAGAAAGGAATTTGGCCTGAAGGATGGCCACCCAATCAGCCCACAAAGCCACTGCAAAAACGCTGCCAAATGCCAAGGAAATGTGCTCCCTAAAACCCAGAACTAGCTCTTTGTTGAAGTTATCTCTCCACAAGAATGTGTGGTCCCTTTATGCGCCCATTCTGCTCCAAAGATAGCTCGAAATACCTCCCGAAACAACTCCTCAAATGTAGCAATGGCTCCCCTAAGGTGGCACTCGAAGTCCACCAAAGAAGGAGGTGACATCTCCCCTCGAAAATATCTAGTGTTAAACAACACTTCGTAGACTTGGCTCAACAACTCAAGCGTATAAGTGAGTTTGTTTGTCAAATGATCAAAATCCCCAAAATGATGCATGCTCCTTCTCTTTATCATTGATCTCCTTTTTCTCCATGCGGGTCCCATGCATCGACCCCTTCTTACCTTTCTCCCTCCAAAAATGAGTGCTACTCCAAGGGGTGTGTATTTCCCTTGGGATGGCCAACACCATCCACTAAGAATTCGATTTTCCTCCCTTCTCCTATGTTGGGGTCTCCCTTAGTTAAAAATTGCAAGTGGGGTCTGTTACTCTTGTCACCAATAAAAATCAGTGAGAAAAATCCTTCAACCCCACAAGGTGTGGTTGGTGGAAGGAAACTAAGAGAAGGGGCTATCACACTAAATCCCTTCTCTCTCCAACGTTAGCTATTGGGGGTGGTCGCTAAATGCAAAACTAAGTTAAAGAAATGTGAGGTTCTAGGAGAGGTGTTAAAGTGAAAGTTGATTACTTTTAAGAATTATGAGAAAAATATGATATGAGAAATAAAAATCATTAACATGATAGAACCATAAAACCAATGCCTTAAGATAAATTGCTCAATAGAAATGAAACATACATTTGCTCAAAACAAAAGTAGAATGCTTCCAACAATGGAAGAAAAGCAATCTTGAAATGGAAACAGAGATGTTAGCATGATAATTGATACAAGATATAAAATGATTTCAAAATATAATCAAAGTCTAAATCAAAACATATAGAGATATCTTGCAAAGGAAAAAACAATTAGTGTTCTGCTCGCAAAAGGAAAATGCAATATTGCTTGCCAACATAGAATACTCAAAAATGACAAGTAAAATGGACAATTGCAAGTAAAACCATAAGATGTATTAGCATGAGATGCACTTATACTAGACTTGGATGCAATTAGTCTTGGTTATTTTTAATCTAAAATGCCTAATCTAAGTGTGAAGTCCTCCTCTTGAGCTCTTACCAAAGGGTAAAAATTGGGGTGACTGTAAGAAAGAGGGCACGAGGGCACGGAAATGTCATTAACGATACCCGTCCTCTGAGTCTTACGAGTCAACGTGTACCTTCATTTCTACAAGGGGACAAGCCACCTTCATAACTACAGGGTCACACGCTTTTACCTTACTTCGTACCATATGAAAGAACTTTCTAAGAAAGTCTTTTTCCCTATACTTTCTATCAACCAAACTTATGCTTGAAAGTTAATTTTAGTGAGGATGCAAATAAGTTTTCCAAATAGAAATTTGCAATGCATTCATATAATAGAAATAGTGATCAAAGTGAATTGCAAAATGTAAACCCAATTGGAAAAGGAAATTAGCTTGCACATGAACTAAGTAAGATTATTAAATGTTTTGCTTCAAGAAAATGGAAATGTGCTAAAAAAGATAACTTGGATAGTTGCTCAAGATAATGCAAGATACATAAGCTTCATGAACATATAAGATTGTAATTACTCAAAATAATTTCTTTGACAAATGATAAACCAATAACCAACTAAAGCAATGAAGCTTAAAATTCATGTGCTTGCAAAATGAGCAAATAACTCAAATAAATGAACATGTAAACAATGAGTCTATTGTGAGGCCAACATGAAGCAAGTGGCTAAACTTTCCTACTTGAAATTACATTCCTTGCATAAAAAAAATTGCTTCCAAAAGTAAGATTTAGAAATTGTACTTGAAAACTAAACTTGAAATGGAAAAAGCATGAAAATAAGTAACAAAAAGCAAATTCAGAAAATTAGTTTGTGAAGGTGATGTGTTAATCTTAAGGCATGGAAGATGAAAAACTCATAAAACAAGCTCAAAATCAAACCACCCACATGTTCTTCCTTTTGCCAAAGGAGAAAATGATGCCTTGGGTGAAAACCCAACCTCCCACAAGAAAAACTAAGCTTTTATTAGATGTTACAAGATGAGAAACCTTAAAGAGGTCTCAAGTAAATCTTCAAGAGGAGTCTTTACAATTAATGGGGCTTCTCAAGCTCTATATCTACTTTTTGAAACTGAAATTCAGAAGATTAGGTAAGTATACTGAGAAAGCTCTCAAGATTGAAGAAGTTAAGTGTCTCTTGGTGTCCAAAGGTTGGGCCTCCAAAGGTGAATGAAATGTTGCACAAAATAAGGAGGCAATCCTCTTCAAAAGTCCACAACCTCGTCAAATAGCAACCCTCCTCTTTATCCACGGCCTCCTACAAAAGATCAAGTTTGGAAGGGTAGAGAAGTCCTACAAGGATAAGTGTTAGAATTTGTGTGATCCTTCCTTGATGCTCTTATTACCAACACTCTAACTATGGGCTGCAAAATAAAGAAACAAATTATTGTAGAGAGAATATGAAAATAATTAGATAAAATAAAAATAATGTACAAGAAACCAAATCAAGTGATGGGAGTGAACCCCATCACTTGGTTTAGTTTATAAAAACTCTCAAATAGCTAATATGAATCAATGAAGCATTATGTCAAATAATTTTTTTTTTTAAATAATTGCTTATATACAAGATATGCCCAAACAAATCTCTGAAAGACACTTTTTGTAAGATACACCAAGTGAATCCAAATAAAAAATTAGAGTTCCTTTGAATAGTGCTTCAAGAGTGGGTTGGTCTCCCAAAAACTTCCCCTCACGCTTGATCCAACAAAAAACCTTCTACAATACTCAAATGAAACATTAGTCCATATAAATTTAGATAAGCAAACAATGAATTAAAACTTCTAGAAATTCCTTTGAAAATAAACTAGAATTTTCGAACTCTAGAGCCTACTTTCAAATCAAATGCTAATACAAGATAGCTGTACACTAGCAAGTTTACAAGAATATATGGAAATGAAATAATTCAAAGCATAAGAAGATTATACCAATAACTCACAATGCACCATGCTCCAAAGGAAGAGCACCCATCAATGGACCTCCCAAGTCTTTTTATTGATACTTTTGAAAAGTGTACAAGGTAGCAGCGCTTCCGCAAGCACAAGAGCTAGTAGACAATGATACAATACGAGAGCACATGGCTCCATTATATAGAGACTTGGGAGAAAATCCCAATGTAGAGCGATTAAACAAATGGCATGAGGTGACAATCCCAAAGAGAAATTCGAATTTGTTGAATGGAGCTCCAATGCCAAGTGTAAAAATCAATTTCTAGCTAGTTGACATCATTTTCTTCTTCCCTTATGTGGCATATTCGAATTTTATGATGGAATAACAAGTGTAGATGGGTGGTAACCGATGTGGGGATAATTTCCCACAAAAATATTCCCCAAATATTCTCCCAAATCCTCCCAAATGTGCATTAACTTCACAAATTCGAATTTCCAAGCAGCGTTCTCATTTAATGCCAGAAATTTGATTTTATTTGAGCACATGTCCTTTCCTTGATTTTAGGAGTCCACATCACCTTGGGACTTCACTTTAACTCCTCCATAATTTTCCACCTCATTTCCACAACATTTAGCATGTGTGGATATTTATTTGTCTCTATTTATTGAATTTTTCGCTTAATTAATTGTTAGATTTCCCACTAAACTTAGGAAAAGTGGGTTTTGAGGGTTCAAAACACATTTTTAACCCCTCAAAGTGTGTCATAGTAGAAAGTTGAGAATGAGAGGCACAAATTTTATTACTCATACCCCATACAATTTCTCTAGACATCACTTATTACATTACAAATACAATTTTTATTGCAATTTTTGTAGTGCGGAAAATCTAAAAAAAAAAAAAAAAAATGAGTACCTAGACCTAACCAAATTCCGCAATTTTTTTGTGTTTTCTAGTATAATAATATACATCAACTTTAGCCACTAAAATGTGTTATGGACTCAACCTCCAAACCGTCATCCCATCTTTGGAGTAAAAAGTGAGTGAAAAAAACTAGAAAAGTATCCACCTCTAAAAAAGAAGGGATAATTAACCAGATTAAAAAACACTACAAGGTATACTCGTTTATTGATAAAGTACCAACATATTAGGCCTGTTACAGACTCAAAAATCATCATTACTTGTATCACTTATTACAATTCCCCGCAAGGTGTGGAATTTGGGTATAAGAAAAATGATGAAAAATAGAAGTAGAGTTTAAAAACTTTGTTGACTAATGATATATGATGGTACGAGTGTATTTCAGATCATCTTTGGGCATAGATTCTTCAAATAATGATTAGGTGCACTCCAATGGTCAACAAAGCCATCCTAACCCACTTTTCGTAAGTCCTTGGCAAAACTCAAAATTTTGCAAAATTGTGACTACTTAACAAAACTGCTAAGTTGGAACATCATAGGTCATGTGGACACTGAGAGAGAATATGATGAAATGGGGCATGTAATATGCAAAGAGGAGTGAAAAATGTGGAACGGGAAATGAGACCATGCTACCAAATCAAGGTTTCCCAACTAGTGCCCATCCTAAAGCCGTAAGCCAAGACGGGAGATCCCATGAGGCTAGGGTTGAGGATTAACCCCCCTTTTAAGGTGAGGGAACAAGATTACAGTAGAAACCCTTCCTCCTTCCAAGTCATCCAAAGTCCATACCCAAGTGTGCCCAAGAAAAACAAGCACAAGTACCCGATTACACAATAAAAGACATACCTTTAGGATTAGATGGCCCACCTTCAAACATATGCTCTCAACAGATGGGTGAGGGCACATATGATTGTCTCAAGGAGCGGAGATCAACTGGTATAATTTCGGCTACATTGGTGTTTGTCAGGGGCTGCTGACTATTGCCTGAACATAAATCTAGGAGAAAAATTCTCCTATGGGGTCACTCACTGGTGGTGGGTAACAAAATAGAGAAAAGTGAGCTATGTGATTGCTTTAAGGATCTATTGTCGTACAGATTGTCATGACAATGCTCAGACCGGAGGCTGTCACCCTGATCCCCGATCTCTCCGTTTAAGCCTGCCTCCTGCGGCTAAAGGGGGTAGACCCTATGGGACAATGGATGACCAACTATAGACCAGTTGGGTTGGGAGACATGAGGGAAATCAAGCACTTATTTGATTTTAAAAAGTTAATAGACCAATGCCTTATGGAGTTAATGACTAAATGATTATTTATGAAATGTTGCAGAAATATAAACTTTGTAAAACAACCATTTATCATCAAATATCCCAAGCAATACAGGCTATTCAATAAATGCACAACGCTTTAACAATGTTCCAACAATTAAACTTCAAGAAAAAATCAAATGCTTTAAATGACCATAAAATTTAAATGCTGACCAGCTACCACTTTTATATAGCCAACTTTGAATAAACATTCAAGTGCATTTAGCTATAGAGAAATGGAACATAAATATCACAAGAGACTCCAAAAATGAATTTTCAATTTTTTAGTTAAGTGTTTTTCAAAATATTTTTTAATTTTTATGTATTTTTTATCATTTTTTTCTTATAAAACAAAACTAAACTAAGCAAAAATTAAAATGAAACTTAAATTATTAACGCTAAACTGAACTACATGAAAAAGAAAATAAGCTAGAACTAAAAAAAATCAAATATTTAACTAATCTAAATCTAAAATTTAGTTCTAAAACTAAATAAAAGAAAACTAAAAAAAAAATTACGCCTTTCTTAATTTTTAATTTTTATGATTTTTAATTAAAACAAAACTAAAAAATAAATAAAAAGTTAGAATCACAAAACTAAACTAAACTAAAGGACCTTTATGCTTTTTGAGACTTTTTATTTTTTATGATTATTTAACTAAACTAAATCTAAAAAATCTAAAATCTATCTAAAACCTTAGACTAAATGAAACTTAAACAAATTAAAAATCAATCCTAACCTCATGAAATACACGCCAATATATACAAAATAAAAAAATAAAAAAATAACCTAAACCTAACCTTCCCTTTGTTATATATATATATAATATATATTATATATAAATATATCAAATTTTAAAAAACTAAATGTAATTTAAAGAAATCTAATTCTAAAATTAAAACAAAAGTTTAATAGATCTAAATCTAAAATGAACTAAGATATGTTTAAAACTAAAGCTAAAACAAATTTTAATTCAAATCTAAAATGGAAAAGTTATACATTACACAATTAAACTAAATGAAACTCAAAGAAACACCTACGCTCAACCTTACCAACACATTCGCGTGAGGAGCAGAGAATTCGACAGCGACAGAGACTGCGAGGGAGATTTGACGAGAATGCAGCGCAAATGACGCTGTTGGATGCAGTTGCAGGTGTGTGTAGCAGTTTAGAGCTGCAATCCAGTCTTGAGAGGCTGAAAATCGATTTTCTTTGTTTGCTTGTTGTTGTTAGTATGCGGGTTGGAGGCCGAAGCTGTGGAAATCATGGATTTTGCAGGTGAAAACTTGAGCTGAGCGTGGAAATAGTGCAAGAATCGCAGCGTGAGCTCAGGACGGAGGCGGAGAGGGTTGTGAGTGTATGGGTGTAGCGCTGGCAGCGGCAGCAGCGTGTCTTGACAATGCAGGCTACAGTGAAGAGCAAGGAGCTGCGGTTGAGGCAAGAATGCGAACTGCTTCTTTTGTATATGTGCAGGTGCGCAGGTTTTGAGGGATGTGTGAGTTGGATGGAGTAGTTTATACGCTGAAAAACAATGTTGTGCAGAGAAGAATTGACGGCTGCTGCATGGAGGATGAGGATTGATTGGCTTTGTACAACAGCGTAGATAGAATGGAGCTGATTGCCATAGGATAGCACGTTGAGTGGAAGGATTGACAGAGGTACAAGGTACGGATTTGGTTTGCAAATCCGTGGGGCTGTGTGATTTTACATAGCATAATTTTTTTTTTCGAAATTTCAGTAAAATGAAACCCTGAGCAACAGACAACTTTGATAAACCCTCAAATTTCCTCAAAATATTTGAGAATCTGTTGAAGATTATCCCTGCTAGAAACCCTGAAAAACTTTGAAAGTCTATGCCTGCAGCCTGCAATGGCAGAAAACAGAAAACCCAGAAGTAAAATGTGCCAAAAACAAAACTGAAAACCCTAAAACAAGCTAAAAATTTACAGTATTTACAGACTTTCGACTCTTTAGCAGCCAGATTTGTCAATAATCCACAGTAATATTTTCAGAATCTAAATTTAATGTGAGATACTTTAGAAAACCTTGCATGCATTCATAAAAAAATTTAGATGATAAGCCCGAGATCAAGAACTCACTGGGCTCTTTCAGAAAACACAATCCGGGAGTTGGCTGGTTCAGCCGAGAACTTCCCCTAACGCTCGGTAAACTCAAAACTAATATTTCCTGCATAGCTTAAAATGAACCATTAACATAGAGGGAAAAACGATAGTGAAATCCAGATCAAATGGAGATACCTGCCATTATATTTTAGAATCCAAATTATCATTCAAACCCCAGAGATCAGACAAGATACCTATACCTGAATCAATCTTCATCAAGCTATTATCGATGACTGAAAATAAAAGATCTTACAGCATTTCTAGAAGAGTAACACCAACAAGATTTTTAACCCCAAAGTCTTTCTTTATTGCACAAAAATGACTACAAGAGAGCTTTCTTTAGCACCAGACTCTGAGATCGAATCTGATCTCAAATGACACCTAACACCCTATTTAAAGGAAAAAAATTCCCAACGGCTAGTTCGAGTGATCCATGTCAAACTAATCTCGACTGTCGATGAGGATCAAGATCTCTTTTAACCTCATCCGTCGAATTTTTTAAATGCATTTCAATATATTAAAAAATTTAAATTCTGCATTTATTTACTCAAAAATTTGACTTATTATTATTTTATTTATTTTACTTTTAATTTTTTATTTATTTATTTTAAATTTTATTTATTTATTATTTATTATTTATTATTTATTTTATTTATTATTTATTTTTTTATTTATATCTTTTTTATTTTTTTTGTTTTTTCAATTTTTATTTTTTATTTTTAAATGGATCTTCAAACTTAGCCTTTGGAAAAATCACCTAAGACCTAGGACTTAGGACCTAAAACATTTCCTATCCCTCAAGACACTTTACATCATGACTTTTACAACTTTACATCTTAAGGGGGAAAACCCATTTGACATAGACCCTCATTAGACCACCCAGTTCTGCGGCACAACTATAATCTAGCAGATCAAGCAATTTGTAATAACCTAACCAAATAGTTAGAATTATTTCCAAATTACTTTTACATAGACTCGAAGCACACTAGGATTCCCTTAAGATTCTAATGACAAAATTCATTCCGGCTTTGGGGTTAGGCTGAAGGAGAACTCTGCCGATCATGGATCGGTGAGACAAAAAACCTTCTAGAACGTAGATTATCACTAGAAAATTAGGTCCACCTACGTAATTTACATACATGACTCAAATCTGCTAAGATTATTTACAATTTACACATGCAAATTGGGTTTACAACATAACATGATCAGATCGACGATGACTATTGAGTGGCACAGACACGTCGATCAAGCGCTATCCCTTTTGCTAAGAAAAGGGAGTGTATTGCTATGGATAGTTGACACGTAGTGGTCAACCGGATCTATTGTTTATGTATGGAATCTGGATCCATATGACTATTCATTAAATGGATTAGATTAGATTTAATGCATTTTTAATGTCTTGGCACCAAAAATAAAAAATAGAGGGAAATATAATTTCATTGCCCAAAATATGTAAAGAATACACTTTGGAATTGATTTTCAAGTGTCTACTTTAAATTTCCATATGTTTCAGCACCAACAATGTGTAATGTCCCCATCGTTATTTTTCTCCATGGTACAGCTAGGGTGGATTTCCAAGGCAGTAGATAGCCAGATAAATGAAGCAGGTTTATGTCATCAGGGGTCCCGATGCAGTTTTGAGAAGCTTTTATGGGGTTCGATGGCATTCACTTGGTGTATTCATCATCATGAGCAGTTCTGCACATCTTTTTTTTGGTTTCGTGACTTTATGATAATTCCCGTAAAACAGGGTTATTATTGGGCATAACTTAATTAATTACGCTCAAGCTGGCATTTCGAGAGGAATATTTGATAGAACACCTTAGTGTAATAGCTCGTTGGAACCAGAATGAGAAGATCTACAGGATGGGATGCTGAGAAGTGATTTTTGGTGGCCGAAAAGAATATGGTGGGCGATTTACCATTTTCCTTTATTAAAAATGAGTTTAATTAGTCATTTAATTAAGGAAAAATAATTAATTGGAGGAAATGGGACAAAAGTGACTTAAGTGAAATAAAATAAAATTAGAAGGCCACTTAAGAGAAAGTCAATGGAGGAGCTTCTAGAATAATAATAAAATAAGATGCTTCTAGAGGCCTGGAGATCTATCCATAAGATTATAAAAGAAGAGGAGGAGGTCATTTGGAGACATATGGGATTTGTATTTTCTTCTTTTGGAGAGGTTTGAGAACTCGGTTCTCTACTTCAGCAGTAACCCTAGGACAGAAACCCTCAGGTGATTCAGTGAGATTGGGCGAGCACCCATCTCCCCTTGGTGAATTCATTCAGAATTCACAGGAGAGCCTAGCAGTGACATTTCAGTTTAGCGTTGGTGGAGGGTCAGCACAACATGAGAGCAGATTCCTGAGGCCCATTTATCTCAGCTATATGGGATGTATCAACATGTAAACCCCAGTTTATCTAATACAAAGAAGATGAGAATTTTCTTGTTCATTGTGTTATGGGATTGCAATGCTCTATTTGTTTAAATTTTTCATGACAAGCTTCTGTTAAGTTAATGGTAATTTTTATGCAAATGTAATGTCCCAAATCAAGAAAACTTGGAAAAATCATTTCACATAGAATTATCATGCGCTCAACAAAAGATTTCCATGTAAAACCCAAACCATAAATCCATAAATTGCATAAGAATCTCATAAAAGATCACAACATGAGAAACAATAAGAAATGCAACAACAAAATCCATCTTTATTATAGAAATACATGCCAATAAAATCGCTAGGAATGACCCTCCAAGATATGTAATAAAACTGAGACTGGCCTCCAAACTGAAGTAGGAAATCAATCACTACACCTATGGATCTTGAATGAATCCACCAAGGGGAGATGGGTGCTCACCCAGTCTCTCTAAAATTCTAAATCACTCGAGGGTTTTCGTCCCGGGGCTACCAATGGAGTAGAGAACCAGGTTCTCAACCTGTCATACAAGAAACAATATCAAAACCAAGATGTATCCAAATGACCACCTCCTCATCTTTTATAGATCCAAAGCATAGATCTCCAAGCCTCTAGAAGCATCTTAGTTTATTATTTTATTATTATTCTAGAAGCTCCTCCGTTGAATTTATCTTAAGTGACCCTTTTATTTTATTTTATTTAACTTAAGTCACTTTTGGTCAATTTCCTCTAATTAATTATTTTTCCTTAATTTGAATGACTAATTAAAGTCATTTTTAACTAAGAAAAATGGTAAATCACTGAACATACTCTCTTTGGCCACTGGAAGTCACTTCCTAGCATCCCATCCTATAGATATTCTAGTTCCGATTCAACCGAACTATTACTCTGAGGTGTTCCATCAATTAATCTCCCTGGAATGCCATCTCGAGCATAATTAATTAAGTTATGCCAATAATAACCCCGTTTTATGGGTATTGTCAGAAAGTCATAGAACCAAAAACAAAATGTGTGAAACTGCTCATGATGATGAATATGCCAAGGGAATGCCATCGAACCCCATGAGAACTCCTCAAAACTCCATCGAAACCCCTGATGACATAAACCTGCTCCACTGACTTGGCTATCCCTTGCCCTGGAAATCCATCCTGGCTATACTATGAAGAAGAATAAAAATGGGGACATGACAGTCCTCCTGCCCCAAGATTGCTTACCCTCAAGCAATCCAAATCTGTGGACCAATTTGGTGGCCCAATGCAACTGAGACCCAATGCCTGGATCCCATACGAACCATTGGGTGATACCCTACTCCTGTGTCAACCCACCATGAACGAACCCCTCAATGCTTAGATCCCAGACTAATCTTTGACTAAACCTGTCATCAACGAATCGTCCTAGATCCCAATGCCACCAAAAACAGGTATCAAGGCTCCAACGCTCCTGTTGTGCTATAACTCCAACGATGAATGCTGCTCCATCCACTACGTACCAACTCATTACCTCTCTCCAATCCAAACCTTGGCATAAACTAAGGTCAATCTCATCATACTGATGTTGCGCTGAAATACTAATGAGTGGCCAACCTACATCATGCTGCCAATTGAAGAATGTAATATCCCTCACCTCTAAGGGCTCCTGCAGTATACTGTTCCTGACTAAAAATGATACTCCATCAATAGGGTACTAGCTCATGATCTCTCGCCAATCCAATGCATGGACACTTGTGCAAGGAACAAGTCTACTAGGCTAATATAGGTCCCTGCTCAACGGATGATGCTCTATCTAGTCAATCAACCAAATCTGTATAAGGAAATCTGCCCCTCTCCCTATAATAGGCAAAAGTGGGCAAGATGTGCTACAAACCCTATCTATGTACTCCTAGAGAGGGTTTCTCCCTGAAAGTATTGTAGCTCTTCCAGCTACTTGTGCATCTACCTGCACCTCATAAGTGGGTCTACCCAAAGATGGATATACCACCATCTCCAACAATTCCTATCATCTACTAGCCTCCTGCAAAATGACCCTATCAATATCCAACACCTCCTGAGGACAAGTGTCTACAAATATTGCCTCCCTAGAGGTTGCCTACACATTTGTCAACTCCACTCCAATGGTTGGCCCCAAGGGTGTCTGCTAATCCTCCATCATGGGCAACATGAGCCACTAGCTAACTCTCCAAAAATGTCCCATCCCGCACATTGTGTGTATCATCAGTCACATGCTCCTCTATGTGCTCTCTATGTTGAATCATCAGTCACTCATCTGCTCCCTGATCTCCTTCTCTCATGGGAACAATCGACTACTCATCATACTCCTCCACACATGTATGCATATCTGGGCTACTGTCATCAACTCTACATGACTGCTCGTGCTCCTCAGAGGTATCATCTTATGAACTCGTGGACTCATCCAATGAAGAGTCCTCATCCTGATAGACATAAAAAATATCTCCCTGCTCTACCGCAGTCATCCCCTCAGTGTCACTCAAGCATAAGTGGCCAGGTCCCCAAGGTCTTTTGCAAATGAAGCAAAGTCCCTTCCTCCTTGTCTCATTCTTGTTGCATGATCCACCAAACCTGAGTAGCTCCTCCCTGGTCAA
The DNA here is from genome assembly GCA_000404065.3 of Pinus taeda. Lineage (NCBI taxonomy): Eukaryota > Viridiplantae > Streptophyta > Pinopsida > Pinales > Pinaceae > Pinus > Pinus taeda. The sequence continues at coordinate 139,467 of APFE030412182.1, read as the reverse complement.
CTGTATCCTGAACAACCCAATGTTTTGCTCAAGCAACCTTTCGGCTAGTTCATAAACAGCAGGTGAGACAAATTGCTCTCTCCTCCAGATAGACAAGAATCGAGACTGCAATTCCCGACAAATGGCATCATGACCTCTCATACATGATGATAAGATGGACTGCATGGGTATGACTATGTCAAGATGATGTTTCCTAATGTTGAAGAAGCATTGGAACATCTGCAAGATCGAACCATCACACTCTAGATCAAACATGATTTCATAAGTCCTAGTCATGGCCATAACTTCTAAAATCTCAAGCTACTTCCCAAGGGTAGAGCTTGCACTGTTGTCCAAGTCTCGAAAAGTTTCAGTCTAAAAACTCTCCATATAACATCATCATTGTAAGGAGCTCTAGGGGCAGTTAGTCTCATGACGTTACTGAGACAAGATACAACTGGAAGTCTAACCCCTTCACAAGGTTCCTCCAAGAACTTGTGTTGTATGAGAGCAAGCATAGCTGGTTTTAAAGCCCAAATTAGTTTCTTCCCTTCTAACTGGCTCAATTTGGAAAGGAGGGCATCTAGTTCATCAAGTTTGAAGAGAAATTTCCATGTGACCTCATGTGCTTCAAATCTGTCCCAAGAGCAAAAATCTTGTGTCCTATTTTCTGCCCCTCTTGCACATTTTTTGGTTGTTCTCTCTGAAGAATGGCATAGACCCCTCTTGATAAAGGTTTGTTGCTTTGCTTGGGTTTCTATTCCAATGATGCATGGTGGTCCAAGGAACTAATTTTTGTGTTGTTTAATCTTCTCAATTCATTCAAAAGACTTGTGAACCTCTCCATGGTCTAGCTTAATGAGGACAATACATCTGGCTAGCAACTAGTAGCAATACATGCATCACTCGTACAACTATAGCTGGTTCTTTCTTATCTTTACAACGAATAAGAAGTATACATAAATAGGAGCTCCCTATGACACAACTCAGAAATGGCTTTGATATCAATACATAAAGGTCGACACTAAGGTGAAGTATAATATTTGGTGCTTCAAAACAGAAGATTGATATGACAATTATGAACATACAAACCCAGAAAATACACAACAGTGAATTATACAACCAAAAATATGAAGAATTTATGTAGTGGGCATACGAACCTGGACCATACGTTTTCTTAAGTAATGATAATGAAGTTGTATCCAAAGATTTTGGGTCTGATATATGTTTCTCTTTGGATTGCATATGGTGAAATATCTTCAGCGGGAGTGCTCTTCAAGAAACAACCCCTTCATTCTTTTGTGTTACATGTTTTGTTACCGCTTTATAAGTTGGTACGCAGTTGCTGCTGGTAACCTTTAGTCCTTTAGTTGTGAATTATCACTCTTTATGATAGTCACCTCAAAGCTATAGGTGACCACGCAATGCAAGAGAAACCACAAGTTTTCCTGGGAAGGGACACGCGCAACCACAATGACTACAAATCTTCAGCGCAGACCAGCTTGTCTTGGATTATTGCTTCCTCATATAACAGTATGGAGAGACCCACTATTTTGCACTCTATGCACAACAAATGGGAGAAAGAAAGAAATTATTTTAAAGTCCAGAAGGCTAAAGATAGCCTATGGGATAGATTGCTTCTTCATCTGCTTGATGTATTCGACCCTTTTCTGTGAAGCTTCACAATAAATGCTCTGAGCTTCTCAACAAACCCCTCGCTAAATAAATTATCCCAAGAGCTAGTTGCCAACATATTTGCATAACTTTCCCTGTTGGGCCTCACATTCTAAAATGAAATGTTTTTCTGTTTCCACTTTTCCGGAAGAACAAAAAATGCATACTCTTTCCTCCCACACTTATTTTGGCCTTTTCAAGTGCCCTTTGGAGTGTTATATTTCCGCTCACCCTTCAGCCTAACACAATTCCACTTGTGAGTGCGTTGGCCAACAAATATACAATCGCAAGCTCAACTTATGATATTTAGATCTCATCCCAAATGAAGGTATTGCTTAGGGAATAGAACGAACACTTGTCTTTCCTTGACTGCAACACATACCCAAATAATCATGATAACACACAACCTCCTTTAGTGTAGCTTGGCCGCTACAATCAGCAGTAAAGTTCTGCTAGGTAATATGAAGAAATTCGACCCAATAGAAGATAAAGGGAACCAATAGAAGGAACTAGTGAAACTCGTCCCTCTTTCTAACCTCTGAAATTTTAACAGTTGAGAAAGCTTAACCATGACCTCCACCAATTCGATCACAAACTCTACATGGGCTCAACTTTGAAATGGGGGCTCGAAGGGTGGCTGGCCATGCTCAGCTACACGACCTCTTCCTTGCACTTCATCCTTCCTTGCAAATACAAATTTGGTGCCAATAATTTCCCTGTAGATACTCACGCAACCTCACCTAGATCTTGACTAATGCAATTTCTGCAAAAATTAATTTCGGCAAAGATTAGGTTCAACTTGGGAGGTGAGTGAATTCGACACTTCGCTGTATGAATTCATTCTACATGCCTTCAAACTGAAACACTCTCCCTATTAAACTTGCTTGAAATCTCCGCCTTCCTTTAGATGAATTATGAGGAAAATGTGGAGATATGAATCTTGGAACACTCGTCTGCTGCAATTATGTACTACCGTCGTTGGATTGTGATTGATCTTGATCCAAGGATGAGACTGATGTGCGAATTTAGAGTGCTCGGCCCAATGTGGAGATAAGAATGCGATCCTCCTATATACCAGTCACGCAACAACTCAGGTCGGCCCATAAACTTGTGCTTTCATGCCCTCGATCTGGGGAATTTGATAAATACGACCTGTCTGAGGAACTCGTTAATGAAACTAGCAATAGGTCAATTCCAATGGCGCTTTGGTACCTCCCGAACCCCAATAAAAACAATTCAGCCTTTTAATCAATTTACTCTATGGCCCACTTGGAAATCTTTGACAGCCATGAAATTTGGCCTTTGGGAATAAATTTTAAACTTGGGATTTACAAAAAGTCGCCCCTTTTAAATAATCTCTTTTACAACACTTTATATTGGCCAAAATATATTTTCCCATGAATAATCAACTTCATAACTTCTGCTCCATTTACATTTCAACCAATAATGCCCACCTTGGCTCAATCTCTTTTGGCCAATACTTGAAATTGTCGAATACTTAATAAATGATAGGAAATGGCCTCAAGAAGATGTCTTCAGTAGTTTTGGCTTTAAACCTTTGAAATCTTTTTGCAACAAACCTTTAGGCTGGCAAGATCACCAGCTCTGATACAATTGTAATGTCCCAAAGGAAGAAAATTTGGAACAAGCATTTCACATAGAATTATCATGCACTCAAAAAAAGATTGCAATGTAAAACCCAAACCATAAACCCATAAATTGAATAAAAATATCATAAAAGATCACAACATGAGAAACAATGAGAAGTGCAACAACAAAATCCAACTTTATTATAGAAATATATGCCAATACAATAGATGGGAATGACCCTCCAAGATATGTAATAATATTGATGTCGACCTCCAAACTGAAACAGAAAATCAATCACTACACCTGTGGATCTTGAATGAATCCACCAAGGGGAGATGGGTGCTCGCCCAATCTCTGTAAATCACCCGAGGGTTTTCGTCCTGGGGCTACCAATGGAGAAGAGAATCGGGTTCTCAACCTCTCGTACAAGAAACAATATCAAAACCAAGATGTTTCCAAATGGCCTCTTCTTCCTCTTTTATAGATCCGATGGATAGATCTCCAAGCCTCTAGAAGCATCTTATTTTATTATTTTATTATTATTCTAGAAGCTCCTCCATTGACTTTATCTTAAGTGACCCTTTTACTTTATTTTACTTTACTTAAGTCACTTTTGACCCATTTCCTCTAATTAATTATTTTTCCTTAATTGAAATGACTAATTAAAGTCATATCTAACTAAGAAAAATGGTAAATCATCCACCATACTCTCTTTGGCTATTGGAAGTCACTTCTCAACATCCCATCCTGTAGATCTTCTCGTTCCAGTTCCAACGAGCCATTACAATGAGGTGTTCCATCAGTTAATCTCCCCAGAATGCCACCTCGAGCATAATTAATTAAGTCATGCCAATAATAACCTCATTTTACGGGATTTATCAGAAAGTAACAGAACCAAAAACAAGATGTGCAGAACTACTCATGATGATGAATATGCCAAGCGAATGCCATCAGACCCCATGAAAACTCCATCGGAACCCCTGATGACATAAACCTGCTCCACTGACCTGGCCATCCCCTGCCCTGCAAATCCACCCTGGCTGTACTATGAAGAAGAATAAAAATGGGGTCATGACAGTGAAGTGTTTGTTCCATTTTTTTTTCATTTGAGACATTACACAATGCTAGAAACAATGGAGGGATGAAGGTGTTTCAGTGATAATGATGATAATTGATATGCCATTACATATCTTATCCAAAGTTAGGCCTCACATTACTTTTGTATTACCTTAGGACTATAGGATAGTGAACAATTTGTTGCATGTGCACGCTTACATTTGCATCTCTCAAGTTGGAGTTCCAGTGGAAATGCAAACAATCATAGGGTGTTGGTTCTCTACTATTGATGATGGCTTATTATGTCATCAACCATAGTTTCAATATAGAGGAGCCCCCAACTCCAAATCCCTATCCACATAGTTGGGTTCACGGACAAACCTTTGGTGATTTTGGCAGAACAGATACCATATTTCCATCCATTTTAGTTGAATGTAAGTACCAAGTATGACCCCTTTTGGACAGTCGGCCATTTTTGGATAGTTAATGTTGGAATTTCTAAGTCTAACCATTAGAAATTCTTCCTATACTATCTGATTTATTTATTCCTACTTGTTCATTTACTTAACAAGTTATTTACCATGTAAATACTGAAAATAAATAAAGTATAGTATCAACACATACAGATCATCAACTGAAAGAAACAAGCACACAAGTGACACCGTTGTTTTTGGATTAATGTCCCCAGAAAAACCCAATGCGGGAAAACCGGTGTAGCTATTCAGAGCATTTTATTATTATGTAGTTTCAGAATACAACTTGGGTGCCAGAAATGGCTCACCCAACAAAGAATGCCCTCAACAATAATACCTCTCGGTCGGAGATAGATATTCTAGCTAAATCACCAGATGAACGATCCCACAGCAAAAATGCAGCTTCTACTGCTCTATGTCACTCTGATAGGGACTACATCACCCTATCCGGCTCTCCACTCCAGTCTGTCCCACGAAAAATCTCCCAGCGCTGCCTATATGCTCCGCGTCAGCCTCTGGAACCTCTGTGTCTCACACGTTGGCCTTTCTCTGGCTCTGCACAGCTCCTAACTGCCTTTGCGTGGCCTTTGGCTGCCTCTGTGTGGCCTCTAGCTGGCTCTGCGTCAACCTCTCTCGACTTCTGCACTGATCCTCCTGGTACTAACTCTACATCTCTGCTATGTATTCACTGCCCCTTAGCTGCAACTCTGATCACTCACGCAATTTCCTCAGCAAACCCTGCCCAAAAAATCAAGTTCTCGAACTCTCTCGGTGTGTTCTCCAACTGACCCTCAAGCCTCCTCTTATACTTTTCTCGTTGGTCCATCAACGGCCGAGATTAAATCTCTAACCAACAGATAAGATTAGATTTGGCTTGATCCATGACTTTTGGACCATGCTAACCTAGTTTTATATTAATTCACATTAATATTTTATTTTTCCTAAGTTTAGACTTAGGAACTCCATTAAAAATATTAATTATTTTAATATCTCCCAAACTGGTTAGATTTTTCCCAAACCATTTCTTGGTCTTGGAGATCTCATGTGCTTTAGCCTCTCCACCAATTTTCATGGCTAGAGCACATCCGATGCTACCCCGAATCAACACTCCCTCTTAGCAAGGACTGTGCTCTAATAATACTCCTCACCGAGTATCATCCTGATCATCCAACATCATTCTCTGTGCTGATGCTAGGCCTCCCCACCCAACCTCCTCTGCACCACTGCATCATGTACTGCTACCCATGGCCCTGCCACTGCCACTGCTTCATTCGTACGACAACTCCCTCTACATTCGTGCTACTGCCCATGCCCCTGCCACTACCACTGCTACATCTACACTGCATCCCCTTCTCCTCGCGCTGCATCGTGCTGCCCATAGCACTGCCACTGCTAACTATTGCACTGCAACCCAGTTACTAAGAAGGAAATAACTGATCCACCCAACTTTGACATCCCTGTCAAGTTAGAGACTCTCCCGATGCTAAAGCTCCCTCTGTCGCTAACAAGTGCTCCCTCTATTGACCTCTGCGCTACTGCAACAACTCCATGCATCTCACACTATTGCCTCACGCTGTCCCGGGACTCCTGCACTGTAGCACCCTTTGTCACTCCATCCGAATCTGTCTCTACCGACATCCGTCAGTGCTGCTACTTCTCTTTGAGGCCCCGTAGCAAGGTATAATCCAAGAGGTTGGGTACCTCAAGGATCCTGTCCCTCATTGTCTGTAGTCCCTCTAACTATAGCTCAATGTCTCCCCAGTTCTTCTCAAGTGGCGCATGAGCACTCATGGCACAGTTCTCATTTGTCTCCACTTCCTTCTCCGCCCTCGTTGGTGTATCTTGGTCTCAGAAGTCTCTCCCTTGCTGTTCTTCCTTGGACACTGGTTCGCATAGTGACCTAGTTCCCCACAGTGGAAGCACTTGACCTTGGAGAGGTCTTTCTTCTTCCGTTTCTCCTAGATGCTAGAGCAACATCCTCCTCTTCCTCTTTCTTGATTCTGACCCCCTTACCACTACTCCCTACCTTGGTTAGCCATCTAATCTCTTCTTGACGAAAAACTGCCCACAATTCCTCCCAATCTGAAAGGTTCAACCTGCCCAGTAAGCTCTGGACAAATACCTCCCAATCCTCTAAGACTGTGTTCAGTGCAGTCCTCACCAACATCTCCTCATCTGGCATGGTCCCTATGGAAGTCAAATGGTCCCAGATCTCTGTCAATCACATGAGGAAGATATCTATCTACTCTCCCCTCTGCATCTGGTATGACCGCAACTGATTTTCTAGAAGCATCTTCCTCTGCACGGAAGTATGCTGATACAACTTCTTCAGGGTATCCCACATCTCATTTTTCGTACCCTTCTCGGCAATATGTGGTACCACATGATCCTTGACCCCGTCAAGGATGATGCATTTAGCCCTGGCCATTGCCTCTTCGTACTTCTCATTTTTAGTCGAGTCAACTGGGATCGCTATCAATTTCAAGGCGAATTGTTTGATGCAATACCTGTCTAGAATGGACAAGATTTTGGCCTTCCAGGCTACGAAGTTCGAAGCTCCGTCCAATCTATCCTACTCTCTTAGCCCATTCACTACCATTTCACTGCTCCTCTTTCGACTCTTTTGAGTGTCTCTACTTCCCTCCTGGAAGTCCTCTGATCGACTCTTGTCGAGTCTCTCAACTTCCTGTCTAGAAGTTCTCGGTTTGACTCCCTCTGAGCCTCGATTTCCCTTCTGGAAATCCCTCTGCCAATGTCGAGATGCCCCACTCCAATCGTTTGTGTAGTTGCACCACTAATCCGAATTTCTTGGCTAGAAATCCTCGACAGCAACTCCCTCCTCCTTGGTCTTGTCCTGTTAGGTATTGTTCTGACCACAGTACCCCACCAGCTTCACTCTGCAACTTACCCACAACCTCCTATGCCCCAGCAATCTGAAGGTTAGAGCCTCTAGGCTCTGCGCAATCCCAACATCGGCACAATCTGCACCTCCTGGCCACAGCGTCGATCCTTCCTGACTGAGAAAGATGACCAGGCACTGCATAGGTCAAGTCTTCTCCTCTCTGCCTCAACGTTGATCCTTCTCCTGGCTCGAACTGATGACGCAGGCTCTCTATGTCACCACTTCCTTGCTGCTTTCTACTAGGAAGAACTTCTATCACTCGAGATAGTTGTTTCTGCTGCTATTGCTCTGCTCCGTTGTTGCCTTCAGTTATCCTGTGATTTGTAACCACGCTCTGATACCATGTTGGAATTTCTATGTCTAACCATTAGAAATTCTTCCTGTACTATTTGATTTATTTCTTCCTACTTGTTCATTTACTTAACAAGTTATTTACCATGTAAATACTGAAAATAAATACAAGTATAGTACCAACACATACAAATCATCAACTGAAAGAAACAAGCACACAAGTGACACCGTTGTTTTTGGATTAATGTCCCCGGAAAAACCCAATGCGGAAAAACTGGTGCAGCTATTCAGAGGGTTTTGCTATTATGCAGTTTCAAAATACAACCTGGGTGCCAGAAATGGCTCACCCTATAGAGAATGCCTCGGCAGTAGTACCTCTCAATCGAAGACAAATATTCTGGCTAAATCACTAGATGAACAATCCCACAGCAACAATGCAACTTCTGTTGCTCTGCGTCACTCTGATAGGGACTGCATCACCCTATCCGGCTGTTCACTCGAGTCTATCCCACGAAAAATCTCCCAGCGCTGCCTATATGCTCTGGATAAACCTCTCTGGCCCAGCGTCAGCCTCTCTGGGCTCTGCGACAGCCTCTGGAGCCTTTGTGTCTCACATGCTAGCCCTTCTCTGGCTCTGCACAGCTTTTAGCTGGCTCTGCGTGGCCTCTAGCTGGATCTGCATGGCCTCTAGCTGGCTCTGCGTCAACCTCTCCCAGCTTCTACACTGATCCTCTTGGTACTAACTCTACATCTCTGCTATGTATTCACTGCCCCTCAGTTGCAACTCTGATCACTCACTCAATTTCCTCAACAAACCCTGCCCCAGAAAATCGAGTTCTTGATCTCTCTTGGTGTGTTCTCCAACTGACCCTCAAGTCTCCCCTTATACTTTTCTCATTGGTCCATCAACGGCCGAGATTAAATCTCTAATCAACGGCTAAGATTAGATTTGGCTTGATCCATGATTTTTGGACCATTCAAACCCAGTTTTATATTAATTCACATTAATATTTTATTTTTCCTAAGTTTAGACTTAGGAACTCCATTAAAAATATTAATTATTTTAATATCTCCCAAACTAGTTAGATTTTGCCCAAACCATTTCTGGGTCTTGGAGATCTCATGTGCTTTAGCCTTTCCACCAGTTTTCGTGGTTAGATCACATCCGATGTTACCCCAAATCAGCAGTTAAGCCAACAAAACTGAACCATTGGTAATTCTCGCAATGTAACAATGAAACATCACTTACCGCGGAACAAAACAAAATGTCAACTTTTTCATATTGGCACTAACAATGAACTTTTATGCATGCTTTTATAATAAAGGTAATCTTTGATTCCATAGTTGTATGGTTCTATCATTATGGTGGGATCTTGCCAATTCAACATCTAGTTTGCATGTAATGATAATTGAATACTTAATATAAATCAGCATTGCAGAAACCCGTACCTTAAAAGAGCCAATATTTTGTTGGTGTGCTAGACTTAATAAAGCCATATAGTATCTTTGCATTGTGATGACACCATTCTCATGATCGATCATACCTGTACAAGTTCCAATAATAATAGTAAAAGGTTTTACCTATACCAGTGTAGAAACAAAAATCATAGAAAGACTAGAAAGCACGTTCGCTTATAAATATGATTTGTGCCTATTTATATATGAATATTGACAACACTTGTTGCCAATTGGAAGTAACATTGGCTATTATTTCAAACTAAAAATCATTCTTGTGTTGTACCAATGTACCCGCCTATGCACTCTAAGATCACTCTAAGATCACAACAGTGTACCTACTTCCACTCTCAAATGCATCTTCATCAACTTATCAGTATTCCAACAGGGAATGGAGAGGGACATGCAATGTCAGCCAAATAAAATGCTACTGCAACAAAACGCATATTTAAACAGACTCACAATTAGAAACACATAAATTTTGTTGATTTACTAACATAGTAAGGAATTGCATAAAATACATAACTGCTGTGTTATCAGAACCAGCTATTTATGGTTCAGAGTGTTCAGCTTAAACCAGTTAGGCCAAAAATTAATCTAGTTCCTAAGAAAAACAAATTAGGATTGACTTGAAGAACTGTTTTCATTGTTTCAGATGTTATTATAATGCCCCATGACAACAAATTCTAGCACCCCTGCCTTCCCATGGATCTTGACAGGAAAAGGTCCTTATCAACCAAAACAAGATCACCTACTTGGTAGTCCCTCTTTGGTTTCTGGACCCATTGCTTCTTAGGAATGGTTGGTCTTGTGTTTGATCTTTTAATTTGATAGACCTCTTGAGATGTGGGAGGCTTTGCAGGCTTTGAAGTCTCATGATGAGATTGTGATTCATAGCCTTTTTAGAAGTGGTCCTACTGGTGTTGTGGGACTGGAAACAGAATGGTTCAAGACCTTCAACATGCTTAGGCAACTGAGGTTCCCTATAGAGGACAAAAGGGGTTCCATCAGGCTCAAGAATGGTGACATATGATAAGTCCATTTGTAATTGTCCACCAATTTAAGCAGACCATTTCCTTGACAAAAACATCCCCCAAGCATCAAGCACATCAATGGCAACAATATCCATTAATACAGAAATTTCCTTGTTAGCTACAAAAGAGATCTTCACATCTTTCATAAGACCATAGACAGGAATACACTTAGACCCATCTCAAAGTGAGTTGCAAGATTTTGCCCGAATGCTAGATAAGATCACCACTCAGCTACCTGGCTGGCTGATCATAAAGGAGAAAACATTTCTCCTAGGTGTTACCCACTTGGGTGGGTCACAATCCCAACAACCATTACAATGAAGAGAAATATCCTATTTATAGAGGGAATCCCTTCTCTCATACAATAAACAAATATTGCATGCTAACTAACTCCATGGAAAGTCAAAAGAATATTATAGAAACGTAGTTATATTCTTCCTTAATCCATGGTTGACCATGTCACAATATGTGGGCAAAAGACGCTCGAGGTTAACTCACCCTCACCTAAAGTTATGAGAAAGGTTATACCAAGAGTCTCCAAAAGAGAGTGTATCACTAAAAATAGACATGGTAACCAGGTCAACATGCAAGATGTCCAAATAGAATTTTCCCTCCAAGAGTGGGTTCATACAAAATATAATAAAGTAATGTTCAACTACAAGGATATGCTCAAGGTTCTGGACACCTAGACAAGCCCACAAAGTATGCCCTCCAAGGTGCATGAGAGATATAACAATAAAACCATCCTTCTAGGAGAATGATTCGTAACCAACCTCCAAAAATAGTAAGTGGTTCACAAAATGTATGTAACTAATCCACATGTAAATACCAAGGAAATTAAGTCTATGGATGAAGGTGCAAGGTGCCAAGTACATGAAGCTCTCCATAAGAAATGTAGTCAAACCCCAAAATAGCCATTGAACCATATCCAACAAAAAAAATCCAAGGAGATAAGGGAAAATTAGGGTTTTTACCATGCCAAAACTCCATGGAACAATAAAACATATAACTCCAAAGACAATAAGTGTCTCCACAAGTGCACTCTTCAAAATATGCTCCAAATATACCAAGAAAACTAAGTGAATGCATGCAATGTGTCACGTGTTGGCCTCCAAGTATGCCACATGCCTTCCAATAAAAACCCTCCATAACCACCACAAATAAATAATATGTGTGCCAAGTCAAAGAGTTGAGGCTGCTCTCTAATGAAGGTCAAAAGATGACATGTACTTGAAATATCCGTGCAATAATGATATGAGAGCACCAAGGAGAGGTGTTCCCTAGACAATTGTGCCACGTAACTACCATAACCACCTGAAAATAATAAAAGATATCCATTTGAGGTGTTCCCTAGAAAGAAGCGCTAGGACTATTAAAACTAAATAATGTGTAAGTTTTTCATAGGTTTCAGATCTAGTTGATGTACCAATTAAATTTATGCTGAGATTTAGATATTTTCACAAATTTGATTTTATGAACAACACAATGAAAACATTGGCAGAGGTAAAAAAGGAAATCACACACAATATATGACACAACTTTTACCCTGGAAAACCAAAAGGGGAAAAACTAGCAAACAGATGTTTACTTCCAGCTCTTAGAGAAATCAAGAAATTAATTACAGCAATAAATGGACCTGGTACAGCTCATAAATTCTTGAAATACTGCCCAGATTTTAGCCCATCAATCTCCCAACTTTGTCCAACCTCATATCTGAGATTAATGTTCCCCCAACGTGCAGTTGAACAATTGTCCGTATGAATGTACAGACTATATGGAATCCATACGATATGGGATGTCTGCCTTGGGATGCATGCATTGCTGGAAAACTCTACCTTAATCTGATTTTCAATCTCTCAGCCCCTGCAATTCAATTTTCCTTCTCTATTTCTCCTTCTCAGCCTCAAACCTCATCTATTCTCTTGCATGTTCAATTTGCCTCTCTTTTCCCCCAACTGTCCTTTATCTCTTTATGATCAAATGCCTAACCTTAGATCTCCAAAGAGATGGATGGCCAATATTAAATTTTTCCCTCTTGAGATCAATGGTTGTGACTTAAACTTCCATTAAGGCAACTTAAGTCGCTTTCAGTCATAAATAAAAGTTACTTTATAAATATAAAGTCATATTGGGAAAAAAGCATGTGTTCGATCACTTCCACATGCTAAGACACTGTGGAAGCACCTGTCCGAGGTAGCTTTAACACTCCCTCTTACTGAGGAAGGTGTTTTGCACCACCCCCAACTTATCTCTGTAAAAGACTAACATTCCTTTCATCAAAGCCTTCATAAGGATGTTTGCCACATGTTCACTTGTGGGAATATGTATGAGCTTTACCACAATCTCAAGTGAAGTAATACCTTATCCCAATGTGCTTTGACCTTTCATGGAACATTGGATTCCCCAAGACTTTTATGTAACTCTGATTATCACAATGTATGATTGTGGCTCCATCTCTTGATCAAATACACTAATGAGCAACTTATGAAGCCAAATAGCTTCACATGCTGACAAGTTGCCTACCATGTACTCAGACTCTACAGAACTAAGTGCCACTGACTTTTGCTTCTTTCTGAACCAAGTAACAATTCCTGACCCCAAGCTGAAGTAACACCCTGAAGTGCGTTTCTTGTCCATTACACTGCTTGCCTAGTGCACATCTGTATAGCCCATCAACCTGACTCCATCTCCCTTGGCATAGTTCAATCCATACTCTACAATGTCTTGTATGCATCTTAGCATATGTTTCGCTACTATCCGATGCACTCTCCTAGGCTCAACCATGAACTAACTGAGTGTTCACAAAAAAACAGATATTTGGCCTGGTGTTAACTAGATACATCAGAGAACCTATCAACTAACAATATAATGTGGGATCCACCAACTCAAAACTAGAAACATCAAGCTTCTTCCAGTTGGTCTCCATAGGTGCAGACATAGGTCTACAATCCTCCATCTTGAACCTCTTGAGGATCTCTACTGCATATTTTCCCTATCCTAGGAAAATATGACCTTCCTTTTGCCACATTTTTAACCCCAAGAAATAATGCATCAATCCTATTGACCACTAAGTGTCAACTACCCTATAACAACATACATTTTTTCAAAGCATTCCATCATGTTCAAGTAGTCAAACATCCAAAGATCATCATCATCGTTTCCAAATTTTGCAACCCTATGGGTCATATCTAAAAATGATTCTAGTATGTTTATAAAGCCATGTAAAACACCTAGGTAAACTTAATATTTTCAGCAAAGAGTTTCACTCTAGGGAGTTTTTTAACCTCAACTAATTATTTGTGCTTTTCCTAAACATCAAATAATTAGTGGAGTTTTTCTCCCAAGCATACCCCAAAGCTAATGTGGGGCTCGATGGTGATGTCTTAAGTGAGTCCTAATATATAAAATCGATGTAAATTGTCATACTAGATCATATCTTGAGTCTGACTGAATTTGGCAAAGTCTAAGTGTCTAATTTTAATTATTAAAATTTCCCACTCGTCGAGATTTCGATAATTATTTTGATGTAAATTGTAAAATGCAATGCCTATAGAAGTTGATGGGGGTATGAGTACTCACAATTAGAACCTCTACACCTCAACTTTCTAGTTAGACACTTTTTGAGGGTTGAAAATATGTCTATCCTCTCAAATTATTTTTAGTTTCTTTTTCTGGAAAAAATGTGCTAAAAATTAGCCAGAAAATGGTAAAAAATTAATATGAGAAAAAAAAATGTTCTCTCAATTTTTGGAGAAAGTGGACTTTCCTGAGGAAGATTAAATTTGAAGGATTCATTTCGAAGGCAGAAAAATCCCACAATTCATTGGGCCAGAAAAAATAAATTTTCAAGGAAAATCGATTTTTTGGTCCAAGTGGTTTAAATTAAATGAGGGAATTTCAGGAAGGAAAAATTAAAAGAAATATTTTGTGGTCATCTATCAAATAAAAAATCGATTTTTTGAGGAAAATCAAATTCATGGACCAAGTTGGTTAAGTGAAGGGCGATTTTTCAAGGAGAAAAATTCGTTAAAAATATTTTTTGGACCAAGATCAAAGCCTTCATCAACAAATTCTAATTTATTCTTCCAGATCAAGAGTCAGGATTAGATTATGGCATGGATCAAGCTTCAACTAGCTGTTATTCTATTGGATCAGGTCACGTTTGTGCACCTCATTAGACATATACATTTTTCCACTTGGAGGGGGATCTAGATCTCTCATATTTCTATAAATTGAGCCTAAGGCTCGTCATTACAGACATCTTTGCATGGTGTAATTGGCTCTGGAAGCTCTCTCTCTGTAATACATTTTTTTCTTGGAATAATAGAGCAAAAGTCTTTGGGGTTCATTGATGGTGGTGTTTCTCTCTTGTATCATGTGGTAAAAAAAAATTGGAAACTATTCTTAATGCTTTACTGAATAAATTTTAAACAATTGTTATTTCATTAGCCAGTTGTGGAGTAACTATTTGCACAAGTATCTTGCATTAGCTAATGGTTTTAGAGAAGCATTTTAATTCAATTGATCTCGCAAGTATCTGTAGTTCTTGAGAATTATTTTGTTATCTAATCTCTATTGATCTAACAACTTGATCTTAAGTGTGTAGAGATCTATTTCATATTCAAATCTTGGGCAGGAGGGGAAGTCTTTGGTTGGACCAGCCAACTCCCAAGACATAAAATCTGAAGATCCTACTTGATTGAATTTTCAAGACTTACCTAACAAATAATTTCATGCAGTGTTTCTTGTCTAGTGCTCCATCTAAATCTATTTATTCATCAAATCTTTTATCTATTACACTTTAAATGATAGATCTGCTATTAAGAGCTATATTATTCGCTAGACACAGGAATGGAGTTGGACTCATGTTCCTCCTGATCTAGTTTCTTGTACATTTGTAAATAAATTTGTATGCATATATCTAACACTTGTATATATTTCTCTTCTTATTGTACATAGTTCCTTGTATTTTCTTATCTTTTCTTGCAGGTTCAAAGAGGAAGGGCAAGGCTTTCAATTTATGTCTCTTGATCCAGTCGTTGTAGGTGTTTTCACTCAAATTTGAAAGAGATATCAAAACTATTTTAAGCCAAAACCCTCCTCTTCCCAAGAGGCTAGGGTTTGAAGGCGATATCAAAAAAATTTGAAGTCGACTTGTATTAATTAGAAAGGGCAACTAGTATTTTGGGAGAAAGGTGATAAGCACTATTTTATTGCAGATTGGTGACATTATTATTTTATTAAAATGGTGGAAAAAGTAACTAAGTGGAAAATGGACCCCACCAATAAAATAATATTAGAAGTTGTCTAGAAGAATGGAGAGAAAATATAACAGGAGGTTGGACTCATTTTGTGGATCATCTTTTGGCTACTATACTTCATAT
Source organism: Pinus taeda (assembly GCA_000404065.3). NCBI lineage: Eukaryota > Viridiplantae > Streptophyta > Pinopsida > Pinales > Pinaceae > Pinus > Pinus taeda. Next base: position 123,629 of record APFE030412182.1, on the reverse strand, counting down.
TTCATCTTCTATTGGAGTTGTTTGGCAGAAGGGTCCGAGTGTTGTTTAGCATAGGGAATTCCAAGTGGAATTCCACCCTCATTTTGGAGAACTTTGAGTGCCTCCCTAGTGAGGTAATTTGGGAGTCCAATTTAGGGCTTTCCTTCCTTGAGCTTCATTGCAAGGTTTACCCAACTATGCGCATTTCCTAGGCACAATAGGATTTTGTGGAGCATTATTTGTAGCAACAACAGTCGGATAGAGGTTTCGGGTTTCTGCAGAGAGAATTTCCCTCATTGGAGTTGGGGTTTGGTGACATTTTGCAAGGCATAGCTTTAGGAGATATTTGGGCCAAGATTATCTATTTTTGGATGTGTGCAAAAATCATTGGTTGAAGCTTGTACAGTAGAGAGGAGCAACAGAGTTCGAAAGAGATTGGGGTTGGAGAAAAAACCTATTTTTAGAGGAGAATTTGTGTGGAGTTTGGGTGGCTATTCAACAATTGTTTGGAGTAGATTTGAAAAAAGCATTTCAGCAGTGCACAGATTCTTCCTAGTAGAGCTATTTGCACTTTTTGGGGTCATTCGGGTGAATTCGAATTGAGCCAAACCCTTTATGGTTTTGTTAGGATTGGTGTGTAGAGATTGGGGTATATTTTTATGATTTTATGACTGATATACATGGCAGAAATCCAGTGGGGCGTATAACCATATATAGAGCCATTTGCACCATTTTGGAGGGCTTCTTCATCATCTAGATTTAGTGCAAACCATTTTTGGGTTTTTCTAGGTTTTGGTAGAGGAGTTCAAAGCTAAATTTTCAGAGGATTCAACCCTAAGATCAACATTCTAGCAACAACTAGCAACAAATTATTTCTAAATAGTGTGCATATCACTCCGAGACCATCTCTACCACTTGGGTCCGAGCCATTTTTCTGTGTTCTGCTCAGCAAGCCCAGGTTCCAAAATTTCAGCTCATTTTATGTACTCTTTATCATAAAATTAATAAAATGGCTCAGATTGTGTTGCTGGACATTTCGGTGTTTTAATTATTGTGTATGAGTTCTAGTTTATTTATCGTTCCTAGTCCATTGCTTGGTATTAGCTGTTAAAATTCCAATTAGGAATAATACATTATTAGTTTACTAATGTGTTCCTCTTGCATTTAGTTTCATTAGCATCCTATATCTAATCTCAGAGTTTCATCTCTTATTTTCTACTTGATCTAAGTATATTTGAATGTAATGTTCCTAAATTGGAAAAACAATGATATGCAAAGCAAACAATAAATTACACCATAGAATACTTCAAACTTTAGCATGCACCCATGAAAAACCATAAATGTAGAAGCAGCTGAGCCATTTTATTATAAACTGGAGCAAGAGTACAAATATATAGAAGGAATGCACCTAGGCTTGCCTCAAAGGCAAGCCGAGAAAAGCCCAGGTGAATAACTATGAAGCCCAGATGCTACTATCAACTGCCCAAATACTGCTCTGCACTGCCCCAGTAATTCTACATTGTCTTCTGCAAAGATATAGTTGAAAACCCCTCCTCAAGTGCTCAAAGAGTTCTGCAAAATTACCTCCAATCTCCTCAAGCAAAACCCACCAAAACCCAGAAAGGGCTTGGCCTAATTTCGACCTCCAAAAACCGACCCCCAAATGTCCTACGCTCTCCATTGGCTGCTGAAATACACTACCTGTAAATGCACTAGCAAACCTCCCCCAAAACATTCCAAAAGGGCTGCAATCAACTCCACAAATTTTATCCTTATTTCTCCCGACAAGTTCTAGCCTTAATGAGCAAGCTCCTCACTCCCACGTGTGCCCAGTGACAGCCTTCTGTGTAGGCCTAGGAGCAGCAAACTCACTCCAGAAGATAGTTGTCTCCCCCATCTTCTAAACTCCCCAAATAGCTTGCAAAGCACTAGAGCTCCCTTCTCTTAATTTCCTCTGGCAATTGCTCCTCGAAAGAGCACCAAAATGACTCCCTCAAGAGCCTCTCCTGCATCCTCTAGAAATATGCACTGCCTAGAAAACCTGAATGCAAATGCTGGAAAATTCATTGTAAGTCTCCTCCAGATAGGTGTGAAAGAACCTCTCTAGGGGTGACACTCAAATTCCCCCAAATAAAGGGTGAGTTCTCCGCTTGGAAAACTCGTGTTGAACAACAAATGACTCGGCTAAGCAGCTCGAGCAACTAAGTTAAGTTTTGATATGCCAAAAAGATGTAATGAAGTTGAGCTCCCTCCTTTTATAATTTCGTGGGCCTTGCTTCCCACGTGGGCCCCTCCACCAAGGAATATGAATTCCCTCCTACGCAGTTCAAACTATAAGCTAACTGAAGTGAGTTTTTCCATTATGTGGGTGGCCCCACACTCCACTATCAAAATAATTCAACTCCCTTTAATTCCTAAGTCCTTTACCAAAACTGAGTTGGTCCCGTAGTCTCCAAAATTGTTCTCAAAATTGGGAAATTAATTATGTTCCAAAATAATTTAGGAAGGCATATTACAGTCATCCCCTCCCAAATGTTGCTTATCCCCAAGCAACTTCAACGTTAGATGCTCCAATATCTGCTCACTCTCCCAAGTGGCATCCTCATTCGACAAACGCTTCCAACGCACCAAATTCTTCCTTATCGTTCTGCTCCTTAGCTTCCTCTCCCTAGTCTCTAGGGTGGCTTCCAGTTCCAAAACCAAATGCCCCTCATCATCAAGCAGAGGCAACTCCACAACTGCTATAACCAGCTGCCCCAACACCGTCTTGAGGCACGAAACATGTAAAATGTTCTGGATCTTGCTCCTTGGTGGTAGCTCCAACTCGTATGCCACCTCTCCAACTCTCATGATCACCCTATATGGCCCATAAAAGCGTGGTTGCAGAATCTCGGCCCCCTTTTGTTTTAATGTTGACTGTCTCTATCGCTACAATCGCAGGAACACCAAGTCTCCCTCCTCAGAGTGTCTCTCAACCCGATGTCTATTGACATACAACTTAGCCTGATTCTGAGCCGTTAGCAAATGAGTGAAAGCCCTGTTAGTCTCCAGGATAGTGCATTGGCCACCACATTGTGCTTCCCCCATACATACTCAATGCCAAAATCGTAGGCCTGCACCTTGCTGACCCACCTCTGCTGCCTGTCATTGAGGCCCTGCTGCCCCATGAAATGGTCAAGACTATTGTGATCTGTCTTCACCCGAAACCAGTTGCCCACCAAGTATTGCCGGAACTTGGCCAACGCATGCATGATGGCCAACATCTCCTTGTCATATATAAAATACGACTGCTCATGGGATAGAAGCTTTTGGCTCTCGAAAGCAATGGGGTGCCCACCTTGGGAAAAAACTGCCCCAATCCCATCACCTGATGCATCACACTCCAACATGACTGGCTACGTGAAATTTGGGAGTGCCAATATTTGGCAACTACTCATCACTTCCTTGAGGTGATCGAAAGTTGTCTGAGCTCCATCTATTCCTGCAAAATCCCCATTTTTAGTCAAATCTATGAGAAGCCCTTGATGAACTTCTGGTAATACGTGCAAATGCCCCAAAACCCCCTCAACACAGTCATATCTCTGGGCACCAACCAGTCTTGAATGGCCCCGATCTTCTCCTCATGCACATTGACCCCATCTACGCCAATGATGTGTCCCAAGTAAAGCATCTTTGTCAGTCCAAACTCACACTTGGACAACTTGGCATAGAACTGCTCCTCTAAAATGCGCAACACTGTCTCTAGTTGTTGCAGGTGCTCCTGCCACATACTGTTGTAGATCAAGATGTCATCGAAGAAAACCAACACATATCTCCTCAACTACCCCCTTAACACATGGTTCATGCATGACTGAAAAGTGGTAGGGCATTGGTCAACCCAAAAGGCATGACCAGGAACTCGAAATGCCCATAATGACACCTAAAGGTTGTCTTCGAAATGTCCTGATCCCTCACCCAGATCTGATGATACCTCAATCGCAAATCTATCTTAAAAAAGAACTTAGCTCCTCTAATCTCATCCATCAACTCAGAGTAGGGGGCATCTCGACATCGGCAGGAGGATTTCGAGGAGGGAAATCAAGACTCAGAGGGAGTCAGATCGAGAACTTCCAGGAGGGAAGTAGAAGAGCATCATGGCACTACACGGAGTAAGAGACTAGGATAGTCTGGATAGAGCATCAAACTTCGCAGTCTGGAAGGCCAGAATCTTATCCGTGCTTGACAGAAATCGTGTCAAGAACTTCGCCTTGAAGGTTATAGCTATCCCAATTGACACCAATGATAACGACAAGTACGAGGAGGCAATGGCGAGGACCAAGAGCATCATCCTTTACAGGTCAAGGACCATATAGTACCCTCCCATATGAGATGTGGGAGGCCCTTAAGAAATTGTACCAACATACTTTTGTGCAGAGAAGAATGTTTCTAGAGAATCAATTGAGGTCATATCAGATGAAGAAGAGAGAACTGATTGATACCTTCCTCGGAGGACTGAACGAGATCCGAGATCAGTTGACTACTATAGAAGCCACACCAGATCAGGAACTAATGGTGAGGACGACCCTGAATGCAGTCTCAGAAGACTGGGAGGTATTTGTCCAGAGTATACTGAGCAGAGGGACTCTTCCACCTTGGGATGAGATGTGCGCTGCTCTTCGCCAAGAAGAGATCAGACGACAGTCGAAGACGGGTAGCAATAGCAATGGGATCAAAGTCAAGCAGGAGGAGGAAGATGTTGCCCTAGCATCTAAGGGAAAGCAGGAAAAGCGAAAGAAGAAGGACCTCTCCAAGATCAAGTGCTTCCATTGTGGGGAGTTGGGTCATTATACGACCCAGGGTCCAAGGAAGAAGAGTAAGGGAGAGTCTTCCGAGACTAAGGCAGTGCCAGCAAGGGCAGAGAAGGAAGTGGAGACAGATGATGATTGTGCCATGAGTGCACACGCACCACTTGAGCGGAATTGGGGAGACAACAAGCTGTAGTCAGATGGACTACAGGCGATGAGGGGTAGGATCCTCGAGGTACCTAGCCTCTTGAATTAGACCATGCTACAGGAGCCTCGAAGAGGAGTAGTAGGACTGGCAGATGTGGGTAGAGACAGTTACGGATGAAGCGACAGAGAAAGCTACAGTGCAGAATTCCCTGGAGAGCGCGAGGCTAGCAGGCTGCAGTAGTATGAGAGGCATGGGAGTGTTGCACTAGTGCAGGATGACATAGAGAGGTGTGTAATGGTGCGAGATGCAGGGAGTTGTTGCAGCAGCACAGAGGTCAGAGAGGGAGCACTTGTCAGCGGCAGAGGGAGCTTCAGCATCAGCGGGTGTCTCTAGCCCAATAGAGAGGTCAAAGCTAGGAGATCAGTTACTTCTCGATAACTGAGTTGCAATGCAGCAATGGGCAGCATGATAAAGCATGATGAGAGGAGATGCAGTGTAGATGCAGCAGCGGCAGTGGCAAAACCATGAGCAGTAGCACGGATGCAAAGAGAGCTGTCATACAGATGCAACAATGGCAGTGGCAGAGCCATGGGCAGCAGTACAGGATGCAGCAGTGTAGAGGATGATGGGCAGCAGGCCTAGCATCAGCACAGGGACCAATGCCAGATGATCAGGGTGATACTCAGTGAGGAGTATTGCTAGAGCACGGTTCTCGCTAAGAGGGAGTGTTGATTTGGGGTAGCATCGGATGTGCTCTAGCCAGGAAATTTGGTGGAGAGGTTGGGGCACATGAGATCTCCAATACCCAAAAAGGGTTTGGGCAGATTCTAAACATTTTGGGAGATATTAAAATAATTAATATTTTTAATGGAGTCCCTAAGTTTAAACTTAGGGAAATTAAAATATTAATGTGAATTAATATAAAACTGTGTTAGAATGGTCCAAAAGTCATGGATCAAGCCAGATCTAATCTTAGCCGTTGATTAGGGACTTAATCTCAGCGGTTGATATGTCAAGGAGAAAAGTATAAGAGGGGGCTTCAGGGTCACTTAGAGATCACATCAGTCATTCTATTCTCTAGAGCAGGGTTTACTAAGAGGGATAGAGTCAGTGATCGGAGTTGAAACTGAGGGGCATTGAACACAGAGAGACAGAGAGTCAAAGAGAGTGCCGAGAGAGCAGCGCAGTAGTCAGGGAGAGTAACACGGTAACAGCTAGAGCTCACGCAGGGCCACGCAGAGGCAGCCGGGAGTTGCGCAGAACGTCAAAGAGGCCAACGTTGATGACGCAGAGGGCGAGAAGGCTAACACAGGGCCTCCTAAGGCTGACACACGGCCTCCTAAGGCTGACGCAAACCCATTCAGGGTGATGCAGGGCTAGCGCTGGTCAGAGAGGGGTTGACGCAATTCAGAAAAGCAGACGCTAGGGCTTCTGGGGAAAATTGGAGCTGAGGAGCTACCAAAAGGATTATCCGGCATTTTAGCCAGGAAATTTGCTCAAACTAAGCGATATTACGGCTAAGGAAATTCTCTATTGGGTAGGCCGGTTTTGGCACCCAGATTGTACTCTGATGTTGCTTAATAAGAAAACCCTCAAATAGATTAATCGGTTTTCCCGAGGACATTGGTCCAAAAATAACGGTGTTATTTGGTGTGATTGTTTCTGTTTCCTTCAGCTGTTGATCTGTAATATGTTGAGCATGCACTAGTGTTTATTTTTAGTGTTTACATTGTAAATAACTTGTTAAGAAACAGAACAAGTAGGTAGGAATAAATCAGATAAAGTGCATCAAGGGTTTCTAACTGGTAGATTTAGAAAATTCAGCATGCGCAGACCTATGTCAACCCCATCCAATCTCTCCATCGCCTCTGCTGGGGACTGCATTGCTCTTCCTTCTGACCCTCTGTTGGCTAGAAACTTCAGCTCTCAACCTCTTAGTCTCACACCCCAGCTCCCAGCTTCTGAAACTCGATTTCCTGAGCAAGAATTCGATCTTCCTTGAAGCTCTGCGCTACCACTGCATGGCCCAGCGTCAACCTCTTAGACGTTGTTCTGCCCTCTCTACCTTGTACTCTCCAGCCCAGGAAAACTCCCCACCAAATACTAACTCTGCCCCTCGCTGCAAAAGATCACTTCCAATCCCTCTTCCAACAACTATTGTGCTTCAGAAATTCGATCTTCTGATCTCCACTCAATGTGTTTTCCAAATTCCCCTCAAGCCTCCTCTTATAATCCTTTTGTTGAGAACCAACGACCCAGATTAGATCCTAATCAATGGCTCAAATCATTTTGGCTTGATCCTCATCTTCTTTCAGATGTTTCACCCACAGTTAGATTAATACCATTTAATTATTTTAATTTCCTAAGTTTAGACTTAGGCACCCATTAAAAATAATTAATCTCAAGTCATTAAGATAAGTCACAACTCATCTCAAAACAACCCAGAACTATACCCATAACCTCGGCTTGTGCATCTGATCGTTTCAGCCCCAAAAAACCTTGAAGAGGTGCTCCAACAACCCTCTTCTGCCTTCACTGAGTTTGCCTCTAATCTGCGGTCAAAACAGAGATTAACCCCTCCAAGTGTGAGCTCCAAAAATACTCAAGAAAGTGTATGTGATGGGGTTGGAATCCTCCTCTATTTATATAAATCATGTTGGGTGAAGAGAAATGTCACTTGAGCTTTGTCTTCACCTCACCTCTAATACCATGTTAATTTTAGGCATCAATAGTATGTTCTATGCTTTAGAGCAATTTTACTTCAATTTCTTTATTAGCCTAGTATCAATATTCAGATTAGTAATCATATCAACATGATAGTAAAATGCAGATAGAACATAAACATAAATAGTAGAAAACAAGCCAAAACAAGAGGACACAAGATGTGGCACTAGCCAGGGACAAACCCCAATGTGGGGAAATCCTTGATCAAATCTTCTTTTAGTCTTCAATAGTTTAGCAAAGAGAGATAGTACAATTTATAAATCTGATAATTTATAACAACAACAAAAGAGCCCTAACCAGAAAAGTCAACTCTGGTCAACAAGGCAGATTTGACCCTCAACAAATCAGTTAACTTCAATCAACTTCAGCCTCCAAACAACAAGATAAAACAACCCTCAAAATAGTGAAATTCAGCCCAATCAAAGTCTGGTCAAACATCCCACTTGTGGTTAGCCTTAGCTATAGTCAACGCTAGTCAACAGTCAACGATTAGTCTCGATTTTTGGGCCCAGAAATGCGGCCTGCCCAAATAGAGATAGCCCTCACAAAAACGCAATCAAAGGAGGTCAACGCGTGTTGGTCAGCGCCTGGTCAAACTGTCCAGAAATTTGGTCTCCTGAAATTTCAGCCTCCTAAAATTTCGCTCCCCTGAAATTTTAGCCTCCTGAAATTTCGCTCCTAAAATTTCGGCCTCTTGAAATTTCGCTCTGCTGAAATTTCGGAGGTGTGGAGAGAGAGGCCCAAAAATCTGTACCCAATCAATGAGGAGAGAGAGAGAAGTGTGAAGATTATATGCAACGTTGAGGATGAATAGACGTGACTGTTGGGCTTCTGAGCCTACATAAGTTTGTTGGCCGACCTTGACAATTTGACCATAATCAAAATAAATTCATAACTTCATTCGTACATGTTAGAATCGGATGATCTTTAGATCAATCCTACACCTCTCGGAGAGAGGAATCCAAGCAAAATATCAATTGTCATAAATAAGATGACCCATGTGGAATTTGGCCCTAGTAGCCAATTTTAATAGTTTCTAAAGTATTTTTAGCTATTCATCAAAGAAAAAACTCAAAAAAAATTATTTCTCAAAAAAATTGTTTCAAAACCCTTGTACATTTGTAAATTTCGTAAATAGATTTATAAATTAGATTTGTAAATTACTTTTGTTAATTGGGGTTTTGGGTTCTTTGAGATTTTGTATATATTTCGAGTTTTGGGGTTTTGAATTTTTTTTTTTTAATCAGCTATTTGGGTTTCTATTCTAAATTTGTTTCAGGATTGAGGAAGAAAGTGGCATTGGAGACCCCCAAAACCCTAGAGGTCTAGGGTTTTCAAACTATTTTTGCAGGTTGCTTATTTTCAAATCGAGGAAGAAACTCATTTTCTAAAGGCCCTAGCCCTTATCCGACCTAAAAGGCTATTGTTTGGGATGTATTTTGCAAGCAATAAAAAGGCCATAAACCCTACAATGGCTAGATCTCATTGCACACAAGGGTTTCTTCAAGGGATTGGCATTTTATCTCTAACAGTTTGTTTTGCAGCAATTTTGAGGTTAGCATTGTGTTTTCAGGTCGTCATCTTCATTGGAAGTCTTCCTAGCCATCTACAAGGCCCCAAGGCCTCTTGGTTTTCTATCTGAAACCTAGCTTCTCATTGTTTTATCACTGATGTAATTTTTATTTTTAACAGTGATATATAAGCCCTAAAATCACATTTAATTTGGTCAAAATAACTCAAAATTGCAAAATTTCAGTTTTTCTAAATTTTGACCGTTTGGGCATTGGCTATCTAGCCTAGATCTAATTTTTTGCTTGTTGGAATTTCACTGCATCACTGAATGTATCAGATCTGAATGTTTTCTGAATAATTCACCTAAAAGGCTCGAAATTTCAAATCTTCAGTTTTGGCAATGTTTTCCAAGTTCTGGGCACTTTTTGACATTTGTTCAAGCACTATTAGCTCACTGGTTTTCTGATTTTCTCACTTCTATAACAACTTTTTGAGATCTGATATTTTCTGAATATCACACTCCAAAAGCCCTAAAAACTTGATTTTTTCAATTTTGATAAATGTTTCCTAGTTTTGGGCATATTGGACATTTGTTGTAGCATAATTATCTTGTTGATTTGATGATTTGTTTACTGCTGTAATAAGTTACTTCAGATTTGACATATCACTAAATACTCCATTTTAAAGTGCGCTAAATTCACAAATTTACATATATTAATCATTTGGAAAATTTTATGTTTCATATATTTGGTAAATTTCATGATCTAAAGTGATTTTCTTGCTGATGTCATAAGTCTAATAAGTGCTGGAATTTTCTGAAATATTACAGTTGATTTGGATATTTGAGATCTAACAATTGCTTGTCTTGCTCCAAGTTACAAGGATTTCCGAATTTTTCACTTAAGGCACTCATACATTTAAGCTCTAAATTTCTAATATTGTGATTGGTTAAGTTGTTTTGACACTTGGAATCTAATTGGCATTGTGATAAGAACATCTTGAATAAATTTTGTTGGCATCGTGTAATCATTGGCTAATTCACAAATGAGATAATTTATTCTAAGTACCTTGTGGATTGATTCATTGGTACTTGTATCCTTAAGCACTTGCCTTGTACTAATATTGTCCTCTAATTGTTATTAAGTAGTGTTGTCATAAGGAGTAATCATAATTTGAGTACTTAAACAATGAAACAATCTTAACTCAAGTAATTTCACTTATCATCTTTGTACAAGAATTCTAGGATCTAGCTTGCACTAAAAACTTACCTCCCAGCATAAGCTAGGTTGATAGACTACTAGGGTAACCCTTTTCCGATTAGCTTGAGGGATTCAACCCTTCTTAGTGGTTAACACAGTGACCTTGCAATCGTTAGAGCCACAATCTCTACAACACCGGAGGCACTGGGTGGTTAGAAGATAGGGGGAGGTATCATTAATCAAGCCTTTGCATGCTTCCCGTTGGCTTTTATCCAACCTACTACGAATATTGTTTCTCAAATAGTTAAGGTAGAGGTTCAACTTAGAATAGGCATTTAATCTAAAATTTACCAACATTCTTACATCACACCTAGCTCTTAGGACTTGCATCCCATATAAGTTAGTCTATCATATCAAGCAGTGGGTGCAAGAATTGTGACTGCATATGGTACTGGTTTCATACTTAAAATCTGATCTAATCATTAATCTTGCAAACTTTGCTTCATCTAGAGAACTTGTGTACAACAAGCTGCTATTGCGATATATTTTTCTTGTTAGCCGTTGGAGTCTCTGCTCAAACTATTTAACTTGCTGGACTGGATCTGTTTCTTCAACTTGTCCTGATGATGAACCACACTGGTTGGTTCGAAACGCGTCGACAAATGTCTTCTATATGTGATTTACGCCGAAATTCTTCTTATAAATATTTTTCTTCTGTTGTCGATAACGAGATTGAACACTGCATTTTACTTAACCATGAAACAAGATAACCACCTACATAGAATGTTGCTCCACTGGTACTCTTACAATCATCAACACTATCTGCCCAATCTGCATCTATATAAGCTTGGATAACCAGATCATTTCCTTTGGGGTACCATAGACCATATTCCATTGTGCCCTAAGATATCGAAGAATTCTTTTGGTGGCAATAATATGAGATTCTTTTGGTGCTGCTTGGAATCTTGCTACTTGTCCAACTGCTTGCATCATATCAGGTCGGGAGGTTGTCACATATAGGAGACTACCAATCATGGATCTATACAATCTTTCGTCCACATCCTTTGACGAATCTTCTAAGCTTAACTTGCAACCTGTTATCATGGGGGTAAGAATTGGCTTGCAATCTTCCATCTGGAATTTTTTGAGCATTTCCTTCATGTAATTGGTTTGATATATGAATATTCCTTTATCCTACTGAGAAATCTGAAGCCCCAAAAAGTATGTCAACTCGCCAAGCATAGACATTTCAAACTCACTTTGCATTTTTGTGGCAAAGTCTTTACTTAATCTATCATCATTGCTTCCAAAGATTATATCATCGACATATACCTCGATAATCGTTAGCTTATCTTGATCCACTTTCACATAGAGATTGTTGTCAGTGCTTCCTTTCTTGAATCCTTGTTGATGTAGATACCTATCAAAATGATCATACCAAGCCCTAGGAGCTTGCTTGAGACCATATAGTGCCTCCTTTAATCTGCAAACATAGTTTTCTTTGTCAGTGAGCAGAAAACCTTTGGGTTGTTCAATGTAAACTTCTTCCAATTCACCATTTAGAAAGGTTGACTTAACATCCATTTGGTAGACCTTGATTTTTCTCGAGCATGCATAAGCGAGAAACATCCTAATAGCTTCCATTCTGGCAACGGGAGCAAATGTTTCTTCAAAATCGATTCCCTCAACTTGTGCATATCCTTTGCAGACTAATCTTGCTTTATTCCTAGTAACTTATCCGTCCTCATTCAATTTGTTTCTGAAGACCCATTTAGTTCCAATGACATTTTTATCCTTTGGTTGTGGAACCAATTCCCAAGTGTCATTCTTCTCAATTTGATCTAGTTCCTCATCATAGCTACTACCCAATATTCATTTTGACTAGCTTCCTCAAACTTGCTAGGCTCAAAAGTAGCTAAAATGGCAAGATGGGCTTGTTGCAATGAACGAAGTTGTTAACTTCTTCTGGTTCCAATTCCTTCATTTATGTTGTTGATGATCTGATTTGACGGATGATTCTTTTGATACCATTCTTTTGAACCTTTTGGAGAAACTTCTTGTACATCCTGCTAATCATTTCTTATTTCTTCTTGTACATCCTGCTAATCATTTCTTATTTCTTCTTGGTTGACTGGTGTTTTCTTATTTGACTGGTCTTGTCTTGGAATTTTTTCTTCATCCTTCACAGATTCTATGTTAAGCCGCTCAGATTTGCTTGAAGAGACGATCTCACTGTTATCCTTTAGAGTACAGTCTTCGTCAAAAGTAACAATTATATTTTCAACTATTTCTTTTTCCCTTAGATTGTAGCATCTATAAGCCTTTCTTTTGTGCGAATAACCCAATTTTTGGTCTTCTCTTTTGATGTCTCATTTACTTCCAAATATTTTGAAGTATTTGACATTAGCTAGTCTTCCTTTCCATAGTTCGTACGGAGTCATGTTACAATTGTTCCTGAGCAAGCCTCTGTTTATAATGAATATGGCAGTATCAATTACTTGAACCCAGAATTTATCATCTAAGTTTGAGTCTTTTAACATGGTTCTAGCCATTTCTTGTATGGTTCTGTTTTTTCTTTTAGCTACTCCATTCTACTGTGGTGTTGTGGCTATTGAGAATTTCCTTTTTATTCCATGTTTGTCACAATATTGTTGAAATGCTTTGGACGTGAATTCTCCGCAATTATCTAATCTTAGACATTTGGTCTTCAAATCTATTTCATTTTCGACCAATTCCTTGTAGATTTTGAAACATTCGAATGCCTCAAACTTTTTCTTCAGGAAACTAACGACTGTCATTCTGGTGTAATCATCTATCATTAACATAAAGTATAATTCACCGTCTAAACCTTTTGTTCTCATAGGACCACATAGATCAGTATGTATTAATTCCAATGGACGTGACACAAAATGTACCTTTGTTTTGAACTCGACTTTCGTCTGTTTGTTGTGCCAACAAGATTCACATATTGTATTGGTAGGTTTTGAGATTTTCAGCATTTCTCTAACTGCTTCCCTTTTGTTGATCTTGACCAAATTGTCGACATTTATATGTCCCATTTGTTTGTGCCATAACCAGCTCTCGTCTTCTTTTGCCAAGAAACATGCTCTAGGTGTCTCATCCAAAATATATATGTCATTTGGAGCTCTACTCTCTATAGCCACAATTTTACCAAACTTGCCTTTCCTAATTTCACATTTCTTCGAGTTGAATAACATTGTGTGTCCTTGATCACACATCTATCCAACACTAAGCAGATTGTGATTCACATTTTCAACTAGCAACACATCCTTTGTGTTGATTTGGGCTAGCATCGGATGTGCTCCAGACATGAAGATTGGTGGAGAGGCTAAAGCACATGAGATCTCCAAGACCCAGAAATGGTTTGGGTAGATTCTAACTGGTTTGGAAGATATTAAAATAAATAATATTTTTAATGGAGTTCCTAAGTCTAAACTTAGGAAAAATAAAATATTAATGGGTATTAATATAAAACTGGGTTAGAATGTTCCAAAAGTCATGGATCAAGCCAAATCTAATCTTAGTCGTTGATTAGAGATTTAATCTCGGTCGTTGATGGACCAACAAGAAAAGTATAAGAGGAGGCTCGAGGGTCAATTGGAGAACACACCAGAGTGATCAGTCATTCTATTCTCTAGCGCAGAGTTTGCTAAGAGAGATACAATCAGTGATCAACAATGAGGGGTAGTGAATACACAACAGAGAGGCAGAGGTGGTACCAGAGAAACAGCACAAAGCCCAGAGAGGTTGGCGAAGAGGCAGTTGGGTACTACGCAGAGGCAGCGAGGAGTTGCGCAGAGCCAGTACAGGCCAGTGTGTAAGATGCAGAGCGTCTAGGGGCTGATGCAGAAGCTCTAGAAGCCGACGCAGGGCCAAGAGGCAGTGCTGGAAGGATTTCGTGCAACAGACTAGGTGTTGGTGAGCAGGATAGGGTGACGCAGTCCCTATCAGAGTGACGCAGAGCAGTGTGAGATGCAATTGTTGCTACGGGATCGTTCATCCGGTGATTATTCAGCCAAAATATCTATCTTCAAGGAGAGGTACTACTACCATAGGCATTCTCTGTTGGGTGAGCCATTTTTGGCACCCTGGTTGTATTCTGAAAACTGCATAATAATAAACCCTCTGAATAGCTGCACCGGTTTTCCCACATTGGGTTTTTCTGGCGACATTCGTTCAAAAATAACAGTGTCACTTCTGGGTTCTTTTCTTTCAGTTAATGATCTGTAGATATTGATATTGTACTTGTGTTTATTTTTAGTATTTAAATGGCAAATAACTTGTTAAGTAATTAAACAAGTAGGAAGAAATAAACCAGATAGTACAAGAAGAATTTCTAACAAGTTAAACTTAGAAAGGCCAACACTTTGCTAATGCATCCTTGCTTCCAAGAGTGACTGTACCTGCTCCTATGACGTTTGAAGACGCATCATTTCCAAAAGACACTATTTCATCCTTCTTTTCCTTCAAGGATATGAACTTATTTCTATCTCCAGTCATATGCATTGAGCAACCACTGTCAACATACCATATGTTTATGTTTCTTTAAGCCTTAAGAGTGAGAGCACACCTTTTAGTCTTCCTTTTCCATACTTGTTCATTCTGATTTTGCGAGAATTCATTTGAAGAACTTCCAAGTCTGTAATCTTTGGCCAAGTGTCCAAAATTGTTACATTTGTAACATTTGACATCATCTCTCAAATGATCAAATCTGTTGATATTTTGCTGAGTTCTGGAATATCCATTTCTGAGAGATCTCCTAGAATTATATTCATTCCAAACATACATGCGACATTTTGCAACTCTATGTCCAAACCTTCCACATGAATAACAATGACCATAAAAGATAGGTCGATACCTACGAGGAAATATTCTTCGAGAAATTGTCTTCCAAGGTTCTTCCTGTGAGTCTTGATCTCTCGATCTAGCTAGGAGATCTACCTGCTTGGTAGATTTTGCATATCCATCTTCTTTAATTGTCATAGAAGGACTTGACTCCTTTTTGAATTTTTCTTTGTAACCAAGACCAGTCTTGTCGTTGCATGATCGTTGGTTGCTAATGAGTTCGTCTAAAGTCTTTGAGCTGTTGGCATAGTTTTGAAGAGTTTTTCCTTTTTTTACTTCCTTTTGTAAAGAAATGGTTTCAGCTTCCAATGCTTCTCTTTCCTTGTTGCTTTCCTTTAATTCTTTCCTGAGCGATTCTTCAATTCATTTGTATTCTTCAACCTTGATTTTAAGATTTAGGACTTGTTCCTTTTTGTCTTTAATTCCTCCTCAAGAGTGTTGATGTGCTTCTTCTCGGCCTTGAGCTCTTTCATAACCCTGATCACTTCGTTTTGAAATACAATCTCAGTCATTTCTTCTTCTTTGTCACCTTCTTCG
This sequence comes from Pinus taeda, assembly GCA_000404065.3. Lineage (NCBI taxonomy): Eukaryota > Viridiplantae > Streptophyta > Pinopsida > Pinales > Pinaceae > Pinus > Pinus taeda. The sequence goes on along the minus strand of APFE030412182.1, from coordinate 107,880 downwards.
TCAAGTGCCTCTTTCTTATTGTTCTTGGCCATAAACAATACTCTTCTGTTAAATTCTTCTTCGTTATCACTGTCTTCATCGGATGAGGAGCTATCTTTTTTGGAGAAGAAACTTTTCTTAAACCATTTCTTCTTGCCTTGCTTGTTGAACTTCCTAGGACTTTTCTTTCCTTTCGTAACAACCTCATTTTTGTGAGGACATTTGGCTACAAAATGCCAACCTCACCACAATCAAAACATATTAATGGAAGTTTACCTTTGAATTTTCCTATAACTGTTCTCATTTTCCACGTGAAATAGGCAAACTCTTTATTTGAGAATTCTTCTTCATCTTCTTCCTTTTCCTCATCCTTACAATTGCAAGTTTTGGCTTTCGAAGTCTGCTTGTCCTTACTATTCTTCTTGGATGCAGCAAATGTTGTTTCTAAGTGAGATGTGCCATCCTCTTCTTCAATCCTCATTTCATATGCCGTAAGAATTCCATGCGCCATCCTCTTCTGATTCCAATTGTTGGAAATATTGGGGGGGGGGGGGGGGGTGTGAATCAGTGTTTCTTAGCAATTAGCACTTTTTAAATCTTTCAAAGCATTAGTTAATCTTCAATTATTATTAATGTTTATGTAGTAAAAACAGTAAACAGTAGAACACAGTAGGCACAAGAATTTAGGTGGAAAAACCCCTCCGCGTCAAAAACCACTGAACGCTTTTCTAATAAATTCTTTAATCTCCAGCCTCAATTGAAATGAAAGTTACAACTTCCTAGAATTCCAGAAAAGCATTCTTCTCCAACTCCCATTGGAAGGATGCCCCAACACCCTGCTTTCTTCAGTAGTCAACTGAATGGATGCCCCAACATCCTAGACTGACCTACCACCCTAAAGTGTTCACAGGCTCCAACCTGTTAGCCACTTCATGCACCTGCCTAGCACCTCCCTGCCACCCTATAATGACTAAAATGAGACAAGAGTGTGGATTCTAGTAACAGGGACAACGATCCACAATACAATATGATTTACAATGATTTTGACTGAACACCCAATCACACTATGACCTACCATGACATCATTCCAACAGTGACTCCTATACTCCCAACAATACCTTTTCGACTCTGGGTAGATTGATTCTTTTACAATAATGACTCTTCCAATGATGACACTTTTACAAATGACTCTTTTACTATAACGACCTATGTATATAAATAAATTTAAATCAATTCATAAAGAAATAAATAAATAAATAATAAACTAATGATAAAATATTTTCTAACCTTTATATTAAAATAAAATAAAAAAAAGGAAAGGATATGACACAACAGGGGAAGGGTGTCATGAGGAAATGAAGCGATGGGTGCGGGAGGAAGGACGACCACCGCCAAGGATTAGTTTATAAACCAGAAGGAAAAGTTTGAGAGGGGGGGTGGGAAGAAGGAAGGAAGAACGAAAGAGATACAAAAGAAGAAAACGGGAGTTACTATGACAGGAGAGCTGGTTGTTCTGAGGTTTCTAGGCATGGGGAACAGTCTGCTTCAACTGAGAAGCTTACTGGTCTGAGTAGCAAGGTTCTGCTCAGTTTGGTTGGGTGGTTTCAGCCTTTTGGTAAAGAGGAGCAAACTGGAGGAGTTCTGAACGAGTTTTGAGCAATTTCATCCGCAGCAGACATATGCAGCAGATCAGATAAGTGTTTATCATTGAATCAAGCAAGTAATTATATGAAGTTTTGTATAAACTTAGAACAAGAGTTTTTTTTTTAGATTCATACTCTGTTTTAAATGGGTAGTTCTGTAGAAATTCTTTACAATAGTTACAGTTTAGTAAATCTTTATACTTTCAGAAACAGTGTTTTATATCAGTTCAGGTCTTCACATTTGGTATCAGAGCAAGGTTTCAAACCCTTGGGATCTTACTGGCCCTAGAAGTAACTGCTACTCCGATAACCCATGCTCAATCAAAACCTTAAGATGGTGCCTAGTGTCTGAACCAACTTGCTCTAACATTCTGATTTATCATGCCTCTTAACCCTCGGACGGTCCTTGAATTTGAGCCTCTAGAAAATTACAGTATTGCTTCAAAGAATTTCCTGAATACAAGGGCCGAAACTGTAGTAAATTACTTCAAAATTTCGTTGGTTTGAGTCTTGAACTTGGACAACTGTTTCAAGGAAAATATACATGAATATTAGCAGCCAAAAAAAAAAACACACATACCTTAGACATAGGTTTATAAATTGAGGTTGTACAGTGCTCAATGTGCTTGCGAGGAAGTCACAAACAATTCCAGATTTGCTTCAGAAAGAAGGGGGCAAAATCAAGTTACTCAAGTGTTGTTTGAGAGCATGTGTATACAATGCCTAATTAATGGCATTAGCTGCCATTCATTAGAGAAAATCAAGGTCGTAGGTACCAAATATCAGAATTGGAACCGAATTGTTGAGAATGCTCCTTCTTTTGAGATTCAACCTTCTTTAGGGCTATATCTCTGAGTATTCTAAACAAATCAGTAATGCGCATGTAGAAGAAGGACCGCATAGAGTAGGTTGCTGAGAGGACATGGCCAAATTTGATGTAGATTCACCTGCAAGGACATGAAAGTACCCAGCGAAAACCCAAAATTTGAAAGGACTGGACCAGCAGCTTCATGTAAAACCTGAATTTTTCCTACAACCTAAATCCCTAAATCCTAATCCTTAGAGAGATGAAAAATGGTCTGAATTTTGTGCATTCTTGTAGATTATGCATTCCTGTATGATTATTAAGGATCCCAGTACAAATACAAAGGCTTTTCCTTTTGTCTTTGCTTGTTTTAAATAGGTCTTGGGCAGGTTCCAAGGTCGAACCTCCCGACTCAGCACAGAAACTGTTCTGGTCAACAGATTTTATAAGGTATAAAGAGCATTTAATATTACAGTATATAAACATATTACAATTAAAAGAAAATTTGATGTCTTTACAAAAAAAATACCATACCTCTAGACACGTTAAAATAATATATGGTATTATTGGAAAATCAACGATAATTAAAAACGTCCATTATATATATATAGATATATATATATATTATCACCGGTTAAGGTAACTGCAGAATATATAATGCAGGCAATTTAATAGCCCAGCCTCCGGCGGTTCGACCAGCGGTAACCTAGCAACACCCAAGTCTATACCGTGGCAAGGTACTAATCTACCACCCAACATTTGAACCCATGGTGCTATGACTCTACACACTGGTGATTTAGATCCTCTGTGTCACCTCCACACTTGTAACCCCGACACTGCTTGACATGTAGCAGACCTTCTAGAGACATCATTGGCACAATTAGTATGCTTCTCTTGTTTACGATAATGGAGTGGAGGAGAGTAATGAGTATGTTGCATGCCTTTAAAGAGGCGTTTAATCTCAGCTCTTCACCTTTCTATTACATAATTATTTACGGTATGAAGTTCCAACCTCTGCTTTGTGCCACTGTTTCGACGGTGATTATTTCATTTGCCTCAACACGTATGGGTTTAATATTGTAAATTATCTTCCATCACATAAATAACATATATGATAGCAACCGTATAGTTTGATTAACATGATTTTGATATAGGTAAATTTTATATACCAAACTTTTACCACAACTTAAATACATAAAATACGCTCCATGGTTTGCTGAACTTTGGTATATATTTCAGTGTTGTTAGGTTTTCAACTATAGTTTATAACTATATATATAGCCACCATGGAGAGTACCATAGGAATAACATCAACATTATGTTTCAAATTATATTAATATATTTCAAATACATAAATAAATAAATTTATATTATTATATAATATATAAATATATATATATAATAATCATTACGTTTCGTAGGAAAATTATATTCAAGTTAGATTATTATAATCATTAGGACATAGTATAATTTTAAATTAATTAATAAGTGTTAATCAAAGGAAATCTAGTTTATTGTATAAAATTAAAGTGTTTGTTTAAAAGATCCATGCATTAGAAGTGTATTATTGCTCATAAAAATAGAAAAACCCTGCATTAGGACAAGGAGGTCGCGAGACCACCCTCCTTGACCTCGGTACCAGTAAGATCTGCCTAGCAGAAAATAGCAAAACTATATCTGTTTGAAAATGCAAAATTACAAAAGATATGTTAAATCTGAATAAATACCTTAAATTTTTACAAATTTTCTTTATATATACAGGAATCATTACGATGGTAAGGACATATGAGCGACAACAACATGATCGAGCAGCATCACTGTCATTAATGCCACCGCCATCGTCATCACCATCTCCATCACCACCACCACCATCAACACCAACTGCTCCAGCACCAAAGTTGACCGTAATAATGAACTCATTGGAAGCCTTATTGGAAACATTAAAAGGGTCAACCATGGCTAAGACCAAAGAAGAACTTCAACCCTTAACAACCAATTCAGCGGAACCAAAGAATTTTGGGTATAAAAGATCAAAGGAAGATATTTCTAGAGAACTTCAAAAAATTAAACTCCTAGAATTTTCAAGAGGTCGAGCTGAAGAACGTGCTGAAGCATGGTTATAAGGAATGAACAGATGCTTTAAATTAAGAGAATATTCTTCTTTTGCAAAAACAAAAATTGTTGTATTTTAATTAAAAGAAAGTTCCTTGATTTGGTGGGGAAATTTGGAAAAACAACTACACCTTACAATGGATAATGTTCCTTGGGAATTGTTCGAGGAAAAATTCCGCGCAAAGTATTTACCTCCATACTTTCAACAACAAGAAGCCAGAGCCTTTCATACATTAGTTCAAGGTAATAAAACAGTGGAGGAATACGGGATAAGATTTATGGAACTTGTGAAATACATTCACTACTTAGATTTTGATGAACGTCAGGCTGAACGCTTCATATTTGGATTAAATCCTTGCATCATGGCCTTGGTGAACATGTCGAAACCATCATTAGTAGCTGACGCGGTAGAATGTGGCCGTTACGTAGAAGAACATCTAGGAATCCAAAAGGATGTAGGGCCAACAGAACCTGTACAATCAGGATTTCCAGGGAAGGCTCCCCGAAATTCCTTCAGAGGAGGTAGCTCAAGGTGACCTTATGGTAGTAGATTTACCCCAAGAAATGTAGGAACAAGAGCTCCCATGGCAGTTACAACTATAGCCGCTGAATCATCCAACACCAGTCCATGGACATCTCGTGGAATTACTAATAGAGGAAGAAATTCAAGAGGAAGCAACATGAGAGGACGAAGCTATTCATCTAGAAATTCACGACCTGATTCAAGAGGACCAATGCAGGTTAATTGTTGGGGATGTGGAGGACCGCATTTTCAATGTGATTGTCCAGAAGCTTCATTAAGTGTATTGCATAGGACTGGAAAGGAACCAATGTCAAATAATCAAGGTAATCATAGAAACGACGACCAAGCAACACATCAATCCACCGTAGTGGAATCTTTAGGTATTAGTAATGGTATATAACAAAATATTATTTGATACTGGTGCCACAGCTAGTTTTATTTCGTCATATGCATTAAACAAAAGTGGGTTGGCAGCTCGCAGACAAAATGATTTCAGATAGGTAGAAATGGCCTCAGGAGAACTCCAATCCGTAGACTTAAGTGTGGATCAATGTAAAATTGACCTAGGGGTCTGTACGACTAAATTGAAAGTTTATGTCACAGCCTTAGGAACTTATGATCTTGTCATAGGTATGGACTGGCTAGAAGCTCATCAAGCTTGGGTAGACTGTTATGGGAAAAGAATTCGAGGTATAAATGATGAGAGAGAAGCGATCCAAATTAAAGGAATCAAGAGAAAAGTATCTTTACATTACATATCCATAATGAAAATGAAGTGTTGCTTAAGAAAAAGGTTGTCAAGCATATGTAATTCAAGAAGTAAAGAAAAATGACCATCCTTAGAACAATATCCGGTGTTAGCCGAATTTCCGGATGTATTTCCAAAGGAACTACCAGGATTACCCCCTGTAAGAGAACTAGATCTCACAATAGAAATGAAACCTGGTACTCAACCCATCTCTAAAACACCTTATAGAATGACAGCTCCAGAACTTCAAGAAATACAAATTCAATTGAAAGAACTATTGGATATAGGACATATTCGACCCAGTATATCACCTTGGGGTGCTCCTGTAATTTTTGTTAAAAAAAAAGATGGATCCTTAAGATTATGCATAGATTATCGAGACTTGAATCGAGCTACAATAAAGAATCGATATCCTATGCCTCGAATTGATGATATTTTCGATCAGATGAAAAGAGCTGCTGTCTTTTCAAAAATTGATCTTCGATCAAGCTATCATCAGCTAAGGATTTCTGAAAACGATATTTCTAAGACTGCATTCAAGACACGTTTTGGACATTATGAATTTACTATGGTACCATTTGGATTAACAAATGCACCAGCAGTATTCATGAATCTTATGAACAGTGTTTTCCGCAAATATCTTGATCAATTTGTACAAGTCTTTTTAGATGATATACTCATCTATTCCAAGAATGAGAAAGAGCATGAAGATCATCTACGGATAGTGTTATCCTACCTTAGAAAACATCAGTTATATGGAAAATTATCCAAATGTTCATTCTTTCAGAAAAGGATTCATTATTTAGGTCATATCATATTAGGTGAAGGATTTCAGTAGACCCTGAGAAGGTAAAAGCAATCATGGAATGGCCAATACCGAAAAACGCACATGAAGTACGAAGCTTTATGGGTTTAGCCGGTTACTACCGAAGATTTGTGGAGGGATTCTCCAAAATTGCAAAGCCGATTACAACCCTTCAACGTAAAGGTGTTAATTATGAATGGACTGAAGAATGTAATAAAGCGTTCTCTAAACTCAAAGGACTACTAACCAGTGCACCAATTTTAAGAGTCCCTGATATGGACAAAGATTTTACGTTATGTACTGATGCATCCAAACAAGGGCTAGGTGCAGTATTGATGCAGAATAGAGGAGTGATAATGTATGCCTCAAGAAAGTTAAAGTCTCATGAAGAACTTTATGCTACTCATGATTTAGAGTTAGCCGTTGTAGTACTAGCTTTAAAAATTTGGAGACACTACCTATTGGGGCGAAGTTTTACACTTAAAAGCAACTATCAAAGTCTATAATATTTGTTCACTCAAAGAGACTTAAATGCTAGACAAAGACGATGGAGTGAATTCCTAAGTGAATATGACTTTGAAATATCATATATTAAAGGAAAAGAAAATGTAGTAGCAGATGCTTTAAGTAGAAGACCTCGGATATTTTCCCTCATACCTATCAAAGTAGACTTAAGGCAACGAATACTAGAACATCTCATAAAGGATAGCTGGTATTTAAAGGTAAGATCTAGTCTTGATAGTAAAAAGCCGAAAGAATCTAAATTTGAAGGATATGAAGATGATGAAATATTACGATTTCATGGAAGGATATATATTCCCAATAATAAGGATCTTCGAGACACCATCCTTAAGGAAGCCCATAGAGTAGTATATTGTCCACATCCTGGAATAAAGAAAATGCATACGGATACTAATAAACTCTTCTTTTGGTCGGGCATGAAACGTGATATCGTTCAATTTGTTGCAAAGTGTCTAAAATGTCAACAAGTAAAAGCAGATCATTGTCATCCAGTGGGTCTCTTACAACCTCACGACATTCCTATAACCAAATGGGAGATCATTTCTATGGATTTCATCATTGGACCACCTCTTACTTCTCAAAGACATAATGCCATTCTGGTAGTAGTGGATAAATTAACGAAAAGCGCACATTTCATTCCCATAAGAGATACTTACGAAGTTATTGACATAGCTCGAGTATTCATAAATGAAATTATTAGATTTCATGGAGTACCTAAGAAGCTTATATAGATAGAGATTCACGATTTACTTCAAGACTCTGGACTTGCATGCAATCAGCCTTAGGAACTCAACTAAATTTAAGCACTGCTTATCATCTTGAAACAGATGGGCAAACAGAAAGGGTAAATCAAGTAATTGAAGATATGTTGAGGATGTATGTTATGGATCAACAGTCACACTGGGAAAAGTACCTATCCTTAGTCGAATTTTCATACAATAACAGTTACCGCAGTTCGATTGGAATGCCTCCATTTGAAGCATTATACGGCAGACCTTGTAGAACGTTGTTAAGTTGGGACAGGTTAGAAGATCGAGTGATCATAGGACCAGAATTAATCCAAGAAATGGAAGAGCAAGTAAGACAAATTAGACAACGGTTAAAGGAAGCACAGAATAGGCAAAAGAGTTATGCTGATGCTCACAGAACTGATAGGAAGTATGAAATAAGGGATCAGGTTTTCATCCGTATCAAACCGAATAAAAGTACTATTTGATTCGGAAAAGAGACAAAATTATCACCTGAATTTATTGGACCCTTTAAAGTAGTGGATAGAGTTGGACCTGTTGCCTATCGTCTTGCACTGCCACCTCAATTGCATAGAGTTCATAATGTATTTCATGTATTTGTACTAAGGTGTTACATAGCTGATCAATCTCATAACTTTCAATGGAAGGAACTGCAGGTATCGGACGAACGAACCATATCGGTCAAACCATTACGTATACTGGAACGTAGAGTTCGACAACTCAAAAATCATCTGGTAGACCAAGTTAAGGTCCAGTGGGACAAGTATAGTCTTGGATCAGCTACTTGGGAAGATACAGAAACCTTATGTCAAAAATACCCCAACTTGTGCCAATTTTGAAGAACTTTAAACTATGTTTTGTAAATATTTTCTTTACTTCAAATCAGAGACTCAGAACCATTTTGAAATGACCATATATAAACGTGAATTTTTAGGACATAGTATCTGTTTAATTCTACTAGTACATGGATACCAAGACGGAATATGTTATTAATCTTATTAAATTATAGTTATCAAATTAAAGTTAAAAAAATTTGAGTAATTTTGCTTCTAATGGAAATTAAGATATTATAATTTTGTTTCATTTATACTTATCTATATGATTGATGAGACAGAAATCAAAGAATGATTACATTTTAAATATGAAAGTTAATGACATGAATAGAATAAGGCAAAGTATGTTATATGGTAATTGACATGCGTGAATTATATATAAGCTATTTGTTTTGAATATGTTAATGCACATTTTGCATGGATAAGTGTTTATGATTGCAGATAATATCTTTACCAAATGACGGCATGATGACAAAAACCTCAGAACAATTAAGGCTCAAAGAGATTCCATAATAGGGTATTAACCCTGATTCTACTGGGAGGGGTGGAGGGGTGGAAGTGTTGCCCACTATGTATCCTCCGAAACTTGGAGTCATGGGAGGACTGTGCGAGTCACATCCCCTAGACGTGTGATGATAACTGCTAGATGCCTACTAAGGATCAGGTCAATATAACCGACGTTGTTATCTTTGGGGTTTATAAATGGTTAGGCCAATATAACTGACACCATGAAATACTCCAATAGAGGACGAATATGATGGGAGCAGAAGAGATTAGAAAGGATAGGATGATGTTGTAAATAGCTGGGGAACCTATTGAAATAAAACATGATCATTAAAGTTATAAACCTAAGGTATTCAAAATACCAAATTTTAGTGCCTTACATTAAGTAAGAATTTAACCTCAATACACAATATGCTAATCACTATCATAAATATTCATATAAAACTCTAACTTCGGGACAGATTTTTCTAAAGGGGGGATATATGTAATGACCTATGTATATAAATAAATTTAAATCAATTCATAAAGAAATAAAAAAATAAAAAATAATAAACTAATGATAAAATATTTTCTAACCTTTATATTAAAATAAAATAAAAAAAAGGAAAGTATATGACATGATAGGGGAAGCGTGTCATGAGGAAATGAAGCGGTGGGTGCGGGAGGAAGGACGGCCACCACCAAGGATTAGTTTATAAACCAGAAGGAAAAGTTTGAGAGAGGGGATGGGAAGAAGGAAAGAAGAACGAAAGAGATATGAAAGAAGAAAATTGGAGTTACTATGACAGGAGAGCTGGTTGTTCTGAGGTTTCTGGGCACGGGGGAACAGTCTGCTTCAACTGAGAAGCTTACTAGTTTGAGTAGCAAGGTTTTGCTCAGTTTAGCTGGGTGGTTTCGGTCTTTTGGTACAGAGGAGCAAACTAGAGGAGTTCTGAACGAGTTCTGAGCAATTTCATCCACGGCAGACATACGCAACAGATCAGGTAAGTGTTTATCATTGAATAAAGCAAGTAATTATATGAAGTTTTGTATAAACTTAAAACAAGAGTTTTTTTTTAGATTCATACTATGTTTTAAATGGGTAGTTCTGTAGAAATTATTTATAATAGTTACAGTTTAGTAAATCTTTATACTTTCAGAAACAGTCTTTTATATCAGTTCAGGTCTTCACATTTACAACTTTACAATGATGACTCTTGGCCATGACACTTCTTCACAATATACAGATGGCTCTCATGTCTTTAAAGGATGTCCCACTGCAATGCTTCCTTTGATTTGATACTTCAGCTCTTGAATGCTCGCTTGATGCTGTCCTTGAATCTTCTTCTACCTGCATGCAAATTTGCCCAGCGAAACCCAATCTCAAAAGGAAAAACAAAATACCCTTTAACTTACCTCTGCCTGCAAACACACATGTAAGCACATAATAATAAATAAATAAAAATCAAATGAATACAATGCATACCTGAAGTGTGCTTGTTGTTTGTGATTGTAGTTGACTTCTTGTAGCAGCAGAGACCTAGACTTCCCACTCTTGATATAGACCTAGACTCTATACAAGACTATATACAAAGTTCACTACAATACATGCTCCTGTAGCAGCATGTGTGCCTTAGCCAGAAGCAGAGACCTAGACTCCCCACTCTTGATATAGACCTAGACTCTATACAAGACTATATACAAAGTTGACTACAACATATGCTCCTGTAGCAGCATGTGTGCCTTAGCCACAGTCCAATAACACAAAAAAAACTAGCCTTGACAGAATTTTACAGTGTTAACGAAATAAGAGTGTTTTTTAATTAAAATCATACCTTCATTTTTATAATTTTTTTACAGTGTTCTGCAACAGGATGTTTTTTTTTTAAGAATTTCAAGTGACATCTTCAGATGCTGGCCTGAAATTACTCTCCTTAATGATTGTCGATGTTCTAAGCGAGGATTTCAAGCCTAAATCAAAGATCTGAATTGTAATAATGTAGTTGTAGCTTTGCTCCAATGGATCTGCAATCTAACCGAACCACAACACAAAACAGACCTGTATTCTGAACATGTACTCTGAACAGTCCCAATAATCATTAAGATCAAGCTTAAGACAGAACCTTATCCTTCTTGTTAATCCTGTGAGATTTCAGAAAATATTATCAAGAAGTTCTTCGCTCTCCTTTTGCAAGGCACCCTGCAATTAGACCGAACCTCCAAGAGAACAAAAACCCACCTTACACCTCTGTTGATACATTACCAAAATAGGTGAGGCAGGGTCACCTTTTGATACATCTAGGATGATCATTGAAGAACATAGAAGGGGCTCCAATAATAAACGTTGGAGGCCTTGAAAATTGGAACAGAATTTCCTAATAAAGCACTATTAAATTAATACGTCAAACCTTAAGTAAGGATGTCATTGGAGTTAAAAAAAAATATTTATTTAACTAAATGATATATCACCTTAAGCCTTAAGCAAAGTTGCAAACGAATTACATGTTGACTGTGATTAGAATGTGTTATAGTGTTTTGGAGAGGGACACATTTTAATTTTCTATATATATATTTTTTATAATAAAATTAATTTAATTTAATAGTTATTGATAAATTGTTTGTTTAAAAGCTCTAAGGAATTTGTACACTGATCCTTTTGGTGTAGTTGTAGGTGACACATGAGTGTATTAAGTCAATGATTCGTTTACTATCTTTGGATTTTCAAGCTATTCAACTTATACGAGGTGGGATTACAGTGAGAAACCTTGTCATATATTGAAAACCATTGGTGGCTAAGGTGATGTCTCAACCCCTGGGGTTTTAGCCCACTAATGGGTGTTTCCGACTTCAAACACAAATAACTCTCAAACCATGAAGAACTAGGAGGCATACCATATATCAACGGAAACATCTCAACGAGTAGAATCCATCGATAAGATATTTGATGCAAAATAATATGAATTGTCAGGTCAAAATTCCCTTGCAAGATCGGGGTAGCCCCTGGTGCTGCTTGGGTTGACATCAATGAAAACCACTGATCAACAATCTCCCCTTGTGGCATTGATAGCAACACAAGTACTCCCCCTGCGATCATGACACCTCTTCCTATTGCCTTCTCTTCCCCTTTGTCATCAATGGAAAAGGGTAAATCCCCCTAACAAATTGTCATCCTGCGGACTTGTACATGCCTCCACTCCCTCTTTCTACTTAGTTAGATAAGAGAAAGATTCTAATGAGAACTTGGGAGAATCCCAAGCTTTTGGCGAAGATACTCAAATTCTTCATGAGGTAATGGTTTGGTAAAGATGTTAGCAATTTGTTCCTTTGTGCCAACATATTCAAGCTTCATATTCCTTTCGACCAACCTACTCTCTAACGAAATGATATTTAATTGGAATGTGCTTCATTTTGGAATGCATCACAGGATTCTTGGAGATACTAATCCCGCTAGTGTTATCGCAAAAGATGGGAATAGGCTCATCAAACTTGACTTGAAGATCTTGCAAAGTTTGCTTCATCCAAAGAACTTGTGTACAACAAGCTGCTGCCACAATATATTCTGCTTTTGTTGTGGATAACAAGATTGAAGACTGTTTTTTACTTAATCATGAAACAAGACAACCACCTAGATAGAATGTTGCTCCACTGGTACTCTTACGATCATCAACACTTCCTGCCCAATCTGCATCTGTATAAGCTTGGATAACCAGATCATTTCCTTTGGGATACCATAGACCATATTCCGCTGTGCCCTTAAGATATTGACGAATTCTTTTGACGACAATAATATGAGATTCTTATGGTGCTGCTTGGAATCTTGCTACTTGTCCAACTACTTGCATCACATCAAGACGGGAGGTTGTCACATATAGGAGACTACCAATCATGGATCTATACAATCTTTGGTCCACATCCTTTGACGAATCTTCTAAGCTTAACTTGCAACCTGTTATCATGGGGGTAAGGACTGGCTTGCAATCTTCCATCTGGAATTTTTTGAGCATTTCCTTGATGTACTTGGTTTGATATATGAATATTCCTTTATCCTGTTAAGAAATCTGAAGCCCCAAAAAGTATGTCAGCTCGCCAAGCATAGACATTTCAAACTCACTTTGCATTTTTGTTGCAAAGTCTTTACTAAATTTGTCATCATTGCTTCCAAAGATTATATCATCAACATATACCTCGATAATCGTTAGATTATCTTGATCCACTTTCACATAGAGATTGTTGTCAGCGCTTCCTTTCTTGAATCCTTGTTGATGTAGATACCTATCAAAATGATCATACCAAGACTTGGGAGCTTGCTTGAGACCATATAGTGCCTTCTTTAATCTGCAAACGTAGTTTTCTTTGTCAGTGAGCAGAAAACCTTCGAGTTGTTCAATGTAAACTTCTTCTTCCAATTCACCATTTAGAAAGGCTGACTTAACATCCATTTGGTAGACCTTGATTTTTCTCGAGCATGCATCGGCGAGAAACATACTGATAGCTTACATTTTGGCAACAGGAGTAAATGTTTCTTCAAAATCGATTCCCTCAACTTGTGCATATCCTTTGCATACTAATCTTGCTTTATTCGTGGTAACCTTTCCATCCTCATTCAATTTGTTTTTGAAGACCCATTTAGTTCCAATAACATTTTTATCCTTTGGTCGTGGAACCAATTCCCAAGTGTCGTTCTTCTCAATTTGATCCAGTTCTTCATTCATAGTTGCTACCCATTGTTCATTTGGACTAGCTTCCTCAAAATTGCTAGGCTCAAAAGTCGCTAAAAGGGCAAGATGGGCTTGTTGTGATGAACGAAACTGTTGGCTTCTTCTGGTTCCAATTCCTTCATTTATGTTGCTGATGATCTAATTTGACGAATGATTCCTCTGATACCATTCTTTTGAACCTTTTGGAGAAACTTCTTGCACATGTTGCTAATCATTTCTTATTTCTTCTTGGTTGACTGGTGTTTTCTTATTTGATTGGTCCTATTCTGGAGCTTCTTCTTCATCCTTCACAGATTCTACCTCAAGCCCCTCAAATTTGCTTGAAGAGACGATCTCATTGTTATCCTTTAGACCACAGTCTTCGTCAAAAGTAACATTTATACTTTCAACTATTTGTTTTTGCCTTAGCTTGTAGCATGTATAAGCCTTTCTTTTGCGTGAATAACCAACGAAAATACCTTCGTCAACATGGGAATTGAACTTGCCCACTTTTTGGTCTTCTCTTTTGATGTAGCATTTACTTCCAAATATTTTGAAGTATTTGATGTTAGTCGGTCTTCCTTTCCATAGTTCGTACAGTCATTTTACAATTGTTCCTGAGCAGGCCTCTATTTATAATGAATATGACAATATCAATTGCTTGAACCCAAAATTTATCGTCTAAGTTTGAGTCTTTTAACATGGTTCTAGCCATTTCCTGTACAGTTCTGTTTTTTCTTTCCGCAACTCCATTCTGTTGTGGTGTTCTGGCTATTGAGAATTGCATTTTTATTCCATGTTCGTCACAGTATTGCTGAAATGCTTTGGATGTGAATTCTCTGCCATTATCTGATCTTCAAATCTATTTCATTTTCGACCAATTCCTTGTAGATTTTGAAACATTCGAATGCCTCAGACTTTTTCTTCAAGAAACCAACCCACTGTCATTCTGGTGTAATCATCTATCATTAACATAAAGTATAATTCTTGTCTAAACCTTTTGTTCTCATAGGGCCACATAGATCAGTATGTATTAATTCCAATGGACGTGATGCAAAATGTTCCTTTATCTTGAACTCGACTTTTGTCTACTTGCCGTGCCGACAAGATTCATATATCATATTGTTAGGTTTTGAGATTTTCGACATTTCTCTAACTGCTTCCTTTTTGTTGATCTTGACCAAATTGTCGAAATTTATGTCCCATTCATTTGTGCCATAACCAACTCTCGTCTTCTTTTGCCAAGAAACGCCCTTTAGGTGTCTCATCCAAAATATATATGTCGTTTGGAGCTATGCTTGTTGTAGCCACAATTTTACCAAACTTTCCTTTCCTGATTTTACATTTCTTCGAGTTGAATAACATCGTGTGTCCTTGATCGCACATCTGTCCAACACTGAGCAGATTGTGATTCATATTTTCAACCAGCAACACATCCTTTTCTAATGCATCCTTGCTTCCAAAAGTGACCGTACCTGCTCCTATGATGTTTGAAAACCCGCCATTTCCAAAAGACACTGCTCCATCCTCCTTTTCTTTCAAGGATATGAAATTATTTCTATCTCCAATCATATGCATTGAGCAACCACTGTCAACATACCATGCGTTTCTGTTGTTTTGAGCCTTGAGAGCGAGAGCACACCTTTCAGTCTTCCTTTTCCATACTTGTTCATTCTGATTTTGCGAGAATTCATTTGAAGAACTTCCAAGTCTGCAATCTTAGGCCAAGTGTCCAAAATTGTTATATTTGTAACATTCGACATCATCTCTCAAATGATCAAATATGTTGATATTCTACTAAGTTCTGGAATATTCATTTTTCAGAGGTCTCTTGGAATTATATTCATTCCAAACATACATGTGACATTCTGCAGCTCTATGTCCAAACCTTCCACATGAATAACAATGACAATAAAAGATAGTTTGATACCTGGGAGGAAATATTCTTCGAGGAATTGTCTTCCAAGGTTCTTCCTATGAGTCTTGATCTCTCGATCTAGCTAGGAGATCTACTTGCTTGGTAGATTTTTCATATCCATCTTCTTTAGTTGTCATAGAAGGACTTGACTCCTTTTCGAATTTTTCTTTGTAACCAAGACCAGTCTTGTCTCAGCATGATCGATGGTTGTTGATAATTTAGTCCAAAATCATTGAGTTGTTGGCGAAGTTTTGAAGAGTTTTTCCTTTTCTTACTTCCTTTCGTAAAGAAACGATTTCAGCTTCCAATGCTTCTCTTTCCTTTTGCTTTCCTTTAATTCTTTCCTGAGCAATTCTTCAATTCATTTGTATTTTTCAACCTTGATTTTAAGATTTAGGACCTGTTCCTTTTCTGTCTTTAATCGTCTTCAAGAGTGTTGACGTGCTTCTTCTCGGCGTTAAGCTCTTTGATAACCCTAATCACTTCGTTTTGAAATTCAACCTTAGTCATTTCTTCTTCTTCATCTCCTTCTTCCTCAGGTATCTCTTGCTTATTGTGCTTGGCCATAAACAATACTCTTCTATTGAATTCTTCTTCATTATCACTGTCTTCTTCGAATGAAGAGCTATCTTCTTTGGAGAAGAAACTTTTCTTAAACCATTTCTTCTTTCCTTTCTTGTTGAACTTCTAGGACTTTTCTTTCCTTTCGTAATAACCTCATTTTTGTTAGGACATTTGGCTACAAAATTCCCAACCTCACCACAATCAAAACATATTAATGGAAGTTTACCTTTGAATTTCCTGTACCTGTTCTCATTTTCCAGGTTAAATAGGCAAACTCTTTATTTAAGAATTCTTCTTCATCTTCTTCCTTTTCCTCATCGCTAGAATTGCAAGTTTTTGCTTTCGATGTCCGCTTGTCCTTACTATTCTTCTTGGATGTGGCAAATGTTGTTTCTAAGTGAGATGTGCCATCCTCTTCTTCAATCCTCATTTCATATTCCCTAAGAATTCCATGCAATTCATCTATGCTGAGATTGGCCAGATTCGATCTTTCTTCCAAGACAAACACCTTAGGGTTAAATCTTGCTAGCAAGGTTTTGGGGATCTTTCGAACAACAATTTTCATTTAAACAGGTTCTCCAAAACCTTCCAATGTATTTGTTGTTTCATCAACACGCTGAAAGTATGCAGCAATATTTTCATCTTCCCTTATTTTGAGTTGCCTAAATTTTGCCCTGAAAATTTGAAGCTTTGCTTCTTTCAGTTTTTTGTCACCTGCATAAATATTTTCAAGCTTGCCCATACCTCTTTAGCATTTTTGAAACTTGATACCTTAAGATAAACAGATTCGATAAGGCCACTAATAATAAGATCTTTAGCCTTTGCATCATATACCATATTTTTCTTACCTTGGTCATCCTGGGTCGGTGTGAAGCCTTTGTCAACAATTTCCCATACTTCGTATCCTTGCACCAGTAAATGAACCTACATTCTTCCACTGCAAAGCGCATGGTTATTTCCATTGAACAAAGGAAATATATTCTTAGTATACTCCATGATCTCCTTCCAATTGTTAGATTGCAATTGAAGGAACCAGGCTATGATTCCAATTGTTGGAAATACTGGGGTGGGTGGGGGGGAGGCAGGGAGCGAGGTGGGGTGGCGGGGAGGCAGGGAGCGGGGTGGGGGTGAATCAATGTTCCTTAGCAATTAGCACTTTTTAAATCTTTCAAAGCATTAGTTAATCTTCAATTATTATTAATGTTTATGCAGTAAAAACAGTAAATAATATAACACAGTAGGCACAAGAATTTAAGTGGAAAACCCCCTCCGGGTCAAAAACCACCCAACGCTTTTCTAATAAATTCTTTAATCTCCAACCCCAACTAAAATGAAAGTTACAACTTCCTAAAATTCTAGAAAAGCATTTTTCTCCAGTTCCCACTGGAAGGACGCCCCAACGCCCTGGTTACTTCAGTAATCAACTGAATGGATTCCCCAACATCCTAGACCGACATACCACCCTGAAGTGTTCACAGTGCCAACCTGTAGGCGACTTCATGCCCGTGCCTAGTGTAGGAATTTACAGGGTAAGTTCCTCAGACAGAACACCAAAAGGACACCGCTCACAAACAGATCACAAATCAATACACCAGTATTTTGACGTGGTTAAAACCCTCAGAGAGGGAAACAGTCCACTGCCTGCGCCAACGTGGCTACTTCAGGCAATTTATTAATAAAAGAATGAAAATTTACATAAGCTTCTCTCATGCACGGTTAACCTACAAATGACCCTCCATGCGCTTTAAATAGATTTCATGGACCAATCGGGTGTCAAGCCACGGATCAAGTGTCGGTAATACCGAGGAGAGAATGAACCGTCGGATCACTACATATCGTGACCGTCGGATTGTAAGTTACAAAATGTACAACGGTAAAGAAACCACTTTACCTAACTCTATACCTAACTCTATACTAGACCAAGTTGAACTTAACTATTTCCTATGTGTCAGAATATCCTAACATCCCCCCTTAAGAACAACTTGGGATAGTATTGAAGGATTTACAAACATGACACAATAGGAGAAGGAAGGAGGCACTAGAGCTATCCCCCCTTAGTGACAACTTCCTGAACTCCAAGCATATATCGAAGTTTAGTGAACTTCGCCTCTGTGAGAGCCTTTGTGAAGATGTCTGCAACCTGATCATCTGTTGAACAATATTGCACTTCAAGAACATGGTCATGAATGAGTTTTCTGATGAAGTGCATGTGTAGTTCAATGTGTTTGCTGCGCTGATGTTGGACTGGATCTTTGCATAGCTGAATGGCACTTTGATTATCACACCAAAGTGTAGTCGGATGCTGCTGCTCAAAGCCAAATTCTGATAGGATCTGACAAAGCCACAAGGCTTCCTTACTAGCTTCCACGGCACCACGATACTCTGCTTCTGCTGAAGAAAGAGAAATGGAAGCCTGTTTCTTACAATCCCATGTAATAGGTCCTAAACCTAGAGTGAAGACCTAACTGGCAGTAGACTTCTGATCATCAGGGTCACCAGCCCAATCAGAATCAGTGAAACCAACTAATAGAGGAGCTGGTTTAGCATTGTAATGAATCCGAAACTGTACTGTACCTCGAACATAACGAAGTATTCTTTTAGCTGCTTTCCAATGACTTTCACGGGGGTTTTGCATAAAACGAGAAACAAGGCCAACAACAAAGGAAAGGTTAGGACGAGTATGGGTTAAATTCAAGAGTTTTCCTACAAGATGACAGTATAAGGTAGCATCAACTTTAGGAGAAGTATAAGAGACTGAAAGTTTGACTCCAGACTGAAAGGGAGAAGGAGCGGGCTTACAATCTTCCATGTGAAAATGACGAAGAATATCACAAGCATACTTGGACTGTGAAAGGGAAATACCCACCTTGGATTGCAAGACTTGAAGACCGAGAAAATAGTGTAAGTGTCGTAAGTCTGTCATTTCAAATTTCTTTTTAAGGCTAGACTTCACATGGTTTATAAGGTTTGGATCACTACCAGTAAGAATAAGATCATCAACATAAAGAACAAGGAGGATAAGAGAGTTTCCCACTTTCTTGGTGTAGACAGTATTGTCAGAATGACACCTAGAAAAGCCAGATTCTAAAAGAAAGCTATCCATTTTGGCATACCAAGCCCGAGGAGCTTGCTTGAGACCATAAAGAGATTTCTTAAGTCGACATACAAGGCTGGAGTCTGTTTGGATGAAGCCAATGGGTTGTTCCATATAGATTTCTTCATGCAAGTCCCCATGCAAGAAGGCAGATTTAACATCCATCTGATGGACTTCCCATTTTAAAGAGGCAGCAAGGGAAAGAACAAGGCGGATAGAGTTCATTTTGGCAACAGGGGAGAAGGTGTCAGTGTAGTCAATGCCTTCAACCTGTGAAAAGCCCTTAGCAACAAGACGAGCTTTATGTTTATCAACTTTCCCATCTGGTCCATACTTGGTTCTGTAAACCCATTTACATCTAACAAGTTTGCGTCCCTTTGGTAGAGGAACAAGATCCCATGTATCATTTGCCAACAATGAATGATATTCTTCATTCATAGCTGCTTCCCAATGTGGATGGCCTGAAGCTTCTGCAAAAGTGTCAGGATCATGATTTACTGGAGCTTGAGCCAGTAAAGAAGAGGCTCTTTCAAACTGAGAACGTGTACGTCGCTGATCTGTAGGATCACCGGCAAGATCACCTGCTGCATCCCGAGTAGTACGGACCCATCTTGGAAGTTTAGGATCCTGAGAAGGTGGGGGAGGATTGTCATCCTCACTTTCATCATCTGAAGAAGAAATGTTTTCAAAAGTAGAAGAGATAGGAAGAGGTGGCACATCCGCCGGACTAGGCTCGCAGGCCGATTTATTTTCATCAAATTTTACATCTCTTCTAATGATAACATTTTTGGACTTAAATGGAATAAGTCTATAACCTTTTACATCTTCAGAATATCCAACAAAAGTACATTTCTCACTCTTAGGTTCTAAAACTTTATGCTTTTCATCTGGAATATGGGCCCATGCTTCACTTCCAAAAATACGAAAGTGACTTACATCTGGTTTAATGGAACTCCAAGCTTCTTCTGGAGTGATATTTTTTAGAACCTTAGTAGGAGTGCGATTTATTATATAATTTGCACAATTAATTGCTTCGGCCCAAAAACTAAGACTGAGTCCTTTAGATTGCAGCATACAATTAGCCATTTCCTTTAAGGTGCGATTTTTCCTTTCAGCTACACCATTTTGTTGTGGAGGGTATGGAACAGTATGTTGCATTTGAATTCCATTTTCGGTGCAAAAGTTGATGAATGTGTTTTTTACATATTCTCCACCATTATCAGTTCTTAGCTTAAGAATTTGATGTCCAGATTGTTTTTCAACAAAGGCTTTGAAGGCCAAAAATGTGTTAAATACTTCGCTCTTGAGTTTTAAGAAGTATACCCAAGTGCGTCTGGAGAAATCATCAATGAAAGTTAAGAAATACTTGCAGCCAGAGAATGAAGCAACAGGAAGTGGACCACATAAATCACTGTGCACAAGCTGTAAAGGGGCTGAGGCGTGCCAAGAGGCACGTTTTTCAAAACTGTCCCGATGATGTTTTCCGAGTACACATCCGGAACAAACACCATTTCTGCAAGATACCATAGGAAGACCTGTCACCATATTTTCTTTACATAGATGCTGAAGGGAGCGATAGTTTAAGTGACCAAATCGCTCATGCCAAAGTTTGCTCACTTCATCATTATGAGCAACAAATACTGAGGGAAGATTTGATGCCCCAAAGTTGTGAAACTTATACAACCTTGTGGAATCATCAGCAATGCCAGTAGCTAAAATCTGTCTAGGAT